>BDUI01008238.1:57547-76730 GCA_002335545.1 Apodemus speciosus
TAGATGTGTGGATTCAATTCTGGGTCTTCAATCCTATTCCATTGATCTACCTCTCTGTCCCTGTACCAATACCATGCAGTTTTTAACACTATTGCTCTGTTAATGCAATCCCCATCAAAATCCCAACTCAGTTCTTCACAGAGTTAGAAAGAGCAATCCTGAAAAAAGATCTGATTCTTAAGAGCTGGCATCTAGGCAGGCCAGGAGGAGATGGCAAGAGGCCAATTGCGTGCCCAGCAGCAAGCTGGGAGGAGACTTGGGTCCAGCCCAGAAGAGCTGAGGAGTTAATTTGGAGTCCAGTAGCAGAAGCCTGGTGTTTTTTGAGAGTTTCTTGAGGAGGATCAGTCCCAGGATTATCCAGTAATTATCAGGATAAAAGTCAAATTACAACAATAAGGAGAATGAGCATTTAGTTATAAAGTGAGACTATAACTGCAATAAATTAATATGAAGGAGGAAGTTAGGGAATTTAAAGGATGTGATGGGATGAGATTTTGAAGTGAGAATTGGTAACGGAAAGCTTGCAGCTGGATTGTAAGTGGAAACATACGATATATTCCAGAAGAGCAATCCTGAGCATGTACTAGAAGAGTTTTAATCTGTGGAGTTAAGTTATAAAACTAAAGTCAAGTCCTATGTCAATGTAACTTATTGTATACAACAACTTAAGAATACTAGGAGAAAGATACACTCTTGCTGGGAAAGGTCATGTGTCAGATTGTCAAGACAGACAGGTTTGACATGACCGGGCTCTAGAAATCATCACAATTGTCGGGAGAGGCTACAGTAGTAAATCAGAAAGAAGTAGTATCATGTAGCTAATAATTTAAGAGAGGAAATGGAAGTAGACAGAGGGAGATAGAGGTATGATTAATAATGGGAAGGTACCATGTATTACAATGATGTTTGTATTACTACCAACATCAGGACAGAAAGATACAGAGTTTTTAAGGATGTGATCTTTTAAAAGAGTATCCAGAAAAGTCCTCTAGAAAGGTAAATTTGAAAAAAATATGGCCAAAGTTATTAAAAAATAGATAATAAGACTATTTGGGAATGGAAAATTAAAAGTTCTAAAATGGGACTAAGATGTTTGAAGAAAATATGGAAATCTAGCTAGGGCGATCAAGGTAAGACTATTCTAAAGGAAATCAGAGATAATGGGAATGTCTTAGGTATATGGAGAGCCTATGAGGCTATTATAGGTAATAACATAGGCTTACATTTATTATTTAGAAATGGGGCCATGGCAAAGAATAAAGAAAAGGAGTGATCTTCTCTAAGGCAGAAGAAGGAAAGTAGGAACAAGAGGAGGAGTCAGAGGTTCTATTAATAATGGAAATAAAGTCTATGGATTTAGATTAGAGGCAGAGTATTTCTCAAGGACCTGCCTCGTTCTGAGTTGAGTCCCACACACTAAAAATGTATAAACATTAAGGACCAGGGATGGTGATTGCTGATGCAAAGACAGTGCACTCTAGAAGATTTGAGAAAGTACTAAGTTTCTACATATATCCAGATATTTCCCATAGAGATAACAGGATTTATGGTAATATTTTATATAAAAAGACAAAATGAAGAAAAGAGATGTGAAGCTGGGGACTTGAAAGACACAACACAAAAGAGGTAGCAGAGGATGATGCTTTGGATTCAGTGTCTTATTGATGGGAGATGCAGTTCAATGGCAGAGTGCTTGACAAATATGCATAGAGTCTTAGTTTTAATCCATGTTCCAAAAATTTACCCAGCAATGATCAAATTGAGAATGCACTGAATGCAGTTGCTTGAGCCAGAACATTAGCATTTATAGTCATAACTCATTACTCTTTGCCAGTGGGAAAAATGATACATCTTCTTAATATTTCTATTTCCACATTTGTGACATTGCTAGGTTTAAATTGGTTTATACTGAAGTGCTTATATCTGGGTGTGGCCTGAAATAACAACTGATGATGATTCTGAGGTGAGTCTGGGAAGAAAGGTACACACTGGGTTCTTCAAATTTGAGTCACCATGAGATATAGTTGGAAGAGATATAAGTGAAAGATTTATTGAAAATATCTAGACATAGAGGGAGGCACCTAAGTATCTTCGAGGGGAAGATACTGCATTGCTCTCATTTWAAGGTATCAATGTATAATTGGTATTTAAATCTGACAATGAAAAATGAATAATAATTCACTGGTAGACTGAGTTCTCTGGGCATTTTAACAGTCAAAGATAGAAACTAAGACAGAAATGGCAAGAAAGCATAGAAAGGTGCAGAGTAGCAAGAAGGAATTTTTGGCCTAACATGTGTTCAGCTAAATTAAACACCAGTATCACATCAAGTAAATTAGAAACAAAGAGTTGATTACTGGCCTCAGCAGTGCTTTCACCATTGTTCAAGGTCAAGGTCTGGATAAAGAATAAACAATAGCATGGCAGTTACAAACAAAGCAGGCATGGTTTCAAGAGAATAAGAATTAAAACATTGAAGATGCTTTCTTACTCAGCTTTCCATGTAATGATGCGCATGAGACAAATGACCGATAAAGATTAGAGTTTTTGTTGTCTTGCATATCTCTAGGTTTTTTTCTATAAACAAACAGACTGGTCCTGATGCTTTGTCCCAATGTGAAGACAGAGCACTAGGCAAAGCCACTTGTATTATATCATGGCTGTAAGGCCAAAAAAAGAAAGTGAAGGCAGCCCCACTTTCTACTTTAAGGGTATGCTCTGGATGACTGAAATGCCTTCCAACAGCCCTCATGACTTAGAGAATCAACTGTCTTCAAGAGCATCACACTGGAACCATGTATTTGGGAGACAGTGCAAAATCAAACTCTAATAGCAGTCACTGTGATCTTGATGCTGAGGGTAGGTTGGTTATGAAAGTAAGGCAAGAAAATACTAACTAGAGAAAGCACACTGAAAGCAGACTGTTCTGTTTTGTTTTATAAGATGAAGCAACAGTTTATTTTTAGTTTTGCAGAAAATGTATCAGTAAGAAGTTACATCAACAGAATGGAGAAATTCTATAGCAATGTCCTTACTAGGCAAAGAACAGTAAGAACCAGTGACTGACTTGGTAGTAGTTTCACTGATAATTCATCCTTAAGATGGATGAATCACTGGTCGAAATAGTCTTGGAAGCATGAACAGATTCACCTGAGGTTGATTCTGCCTATTCATTGGTTTAAGGACCAGCTTGTAACTTAGAACACAAAATTGTGGGAGAAGGCACTGGARGAAAGAAGTAGACATGATCTTTCACAGCTAATAGGAGCATCCCAGAATTGAGTAATGGGATTGAGAAGGGATTATAGGTACCATTTACTGTGGTCTACATTTTGGGTCATATATCTTTAAGGAGAGATGGAGAAGAGTTAAAAGCCATACTAAGATCTGAGGACATTATATGAAAGTCCATACTCCATGCTTGAGAAGGAAGTATCCTCTTAGCAGTTGTGCTTAAAGAGCTGCCACATTTTCATTCTGTGATCATATTCTCTTTCCAACAAAAATGAGAAAGAACTTTCATAAAAGACTGTTGTTCAAAATTCTAACACAATATTTTTACAGACCTCAACAGAGCGATTTACAACTTCATATGGAAAAACAAACAAACAAACATAGGATGGCTAAAACAGTCCTGAAAAATAAACAAAACTTCTGGATGTATCACCATCCCTGACCTCAAGCTGTACTACAGAGCAAAGGTAATAAAAATTGCATGGTCTTGGTATAGGAACAGATAAGTTGATCAATGGAATCAAATTGAAGGTGCTGAAATAAGCCCACATACCTATGTGCAATTGATTTTTGGCAAAGAAAACAAAACCATACAATGAAAAAAGGAAAGCATCATAAACAAATGGTCCTGTTCTAACTGGATGTCTACTCGTAGAATAATGCAAACAGATCCATATCTATCACTCTGCACAAGACTCAAGTCCAAATAGATCAAAGATCACAATGTAAAACTAGACACACTACATCTACTAGAACAGAAATTAGGAAATATCCTTGAAGAACTCATTGGTACAGGAGACAACATGCTGAACAGAACACCAATGGCTCAAGCTCTAAGATCAACAGACAAAATGGCAATCTACAGATTGGGAAAGAATCTTTACCAATCCTACATCTGACAGACGGCTGATATCCAAAGTTTATAAAGATTTCAAGAAGTTAGAAAACAACCTCCCAAGTTACCCAATTAAAAATGGGGTACAAAGTTGAACAGGGAATTCTCAACAGAGGAATCACTAATGGTTCTGAAACACTTAAGCAATATTCAAAGTTCTTAGTCATCAGGAAAATGCAAATGAAAACAACTCTGAGATTCTATCACACACCTGTCAGAATGGCTAAGATCAAAACCTCAAGTGACAGCACAACCTGGTGAGGATGTGGAGCAAAGGAAACACTCCTCCATTGCTCGAGGGAGTGCAAACTTGCACAACCACTTTGGAAATCAATTTGGTGGTTACTCAGAAAACTGGAAATAGTTCTATCTCAAGACCCTGCTATATCATTCATGTGCATATACCTAAAAGATGCTCAACCATTCCACAAAGACATAGGTTCTGCTATGTTTATTGGTTTTGTTTTGTTTTAATTTTATTTAATCTATTTTACAGTCAAGATTTTATCCCCCTCCCCATCCATCCTCTGACTATTCCTCATCCCATACCTCCTCTCCCCTATCCCCTACTCCCAGTCTCTATGAGGATTTACCCAACCTGCAACCCCACCCCACCAGAACTTCTCACTTCCTGGGGCCTCCACTCTATTGAGGGCTAGGTGCATCATCTCTAAGTCCAGACCCAGCAGTCCTCTACTGTAAATGTGTTGGCGGCCACATATCAGCTAGTGTATGCTACCTGGAGGGTGGCCCATTGTCTGAGAGATCTTAGGGGCCCCGGTTAGTCAAGACTGCTGATCCTCCTAACAGGGTTGCCCTCCTCCTCAGCTTCTTCCAGCCTTTGCCTAATTCAACCACAGGAGTCAGCAGCTTCTGTCCATTGGTTGGGTGCAAATATCTACATCTGACTCTCTCAGCTGCTTGATGGGTTTTTCAGGGGGCAGTCACAGTAGGTCCTACTTTGTGTGTGCTCCATAGCCTCAGTAATAGTGTCAGGCCTTGGGGCCTCCCCTTGAGCTGGAACCCAATTTGGGCCTTTTGCTGGACCTCCTTTTCCTCAGGCTCTTTTCCATTTTTTGTCCCTGCAGTACTTTTGTGAAAATAAGCCATATGTCAGAGTTTATAGAAACATGTCTTTGTGAATATCAATACATATAACAAACATGTGTATACACACACACATACACACACACACACACACACACACACACACAYATATATATATATATATATATATATATATATATATATAAATTAGTGGATTTATATGTATAAATTATAAGGGTTTAGCATTTATAATTTAGGGTTTAAGAAAAATGTTAGGGTTTAACATGTTAATATTTGACACAATGCATCCCAATTCATTACAAATACTAGAAAGGAAAACATCCAAAATTCTCCTTCTGAAGTCTCCAGGCCAAAAGAAAAAGTATCTTTGACCCTAGTGGAGAAATGACATTGGATTGGCATCAAAGATTAGGACATTCCATGCTACTGTTGCATTGTTACCTCCCTTAGGAGCTAATCCAGCTGAAGATGTCAGTCACTTGGCCAGGACTTCCTCTAACAAGAAGCCTGATTCACCTGAAGTTGTCTAACAGCAATGTGTGACACAATTGTCCCCTTTGTACATATTCCTCCCAGAATGCTCTCCTTGAGAGCAGTCACAGTTTCCGTGGTGAAGTTTAGTTTTCTCAGTTCTGACACAATAAACATTTCCTTTTTCTTCCTTTAAAACTTATTTCTCCTCTAGTTGTTTGTGTTTGTGTATGGAGGAGTGGGAGGTGTACTCATGGGCAAATATATATGGGTGCCCCAAAAGACCAAGAAATGGGAGTGGATCTCCCAGAGCTCAGATTAACTGGTGGTTGCAAGCCATGTGACATGGCTGCTGGGAACTGAACTCAGGTCCTCTAAGAGAGCATGCACTCCTAACTAGAAACTTCCCCTCTAAAAAGACACGGTTATTAAACCAATTCCTACTGAATCATTATTTTCCTATCCAAAAATATTTTCTTGTCTCAATGCTTGGAGATGATTGCAAGAGAGAGGAAAGGGTGATTGTAAGAGCCTGAGGTGGTGGATGACTATGAAAATGGTGTCTTCTGAACAGAGCATCATGTGTGACCACATMGCTCTTGCATTCATGACAGCATGTACAAGACCTGCAAAAGCTCAATCTAGACAACTCCCACCATGGAGAGGGGGATGTGGTCAAGAGGTCCTACTCATAGCTAAGGATAAGTTAACCCATTGCAGTAGATAGGAGTAGGTTTTCTTTAAGGGTCTGTCCTCTGGTTGGCCCACCATGCTCCATTGGCTGCACACCCACAGTGTCAGGCAGCTGGAACTGAACCCACTGGGTTTAGTGACAAAACAATGACTGGAGCTGATTGAGCATGGGTGGGAAGGGGGCGTGTCTAAGAGGATATGAAGGAGGGAAATATGTTAAAATGCAATGTATGAAATTCTTTAAGGATGTATGAAATTTTTTTAAGGAAAAGAGATGGCTGAAGAAGCACACCCACCTTGTGTTGTTTTATATTTTTTTTTCTCTTATGATTTTCATTTCTATGCCCTGCCTCAGGCACCACACGTTTTCCTGCTATTTTGGAAATGAAGGATGACAGCTGAGGTGTCCTGAAACAGTGACACTGACCACACTGAGTGGGAGGACTGCAGAGTTCACACTTATTTCACATTTGAAGAGATCAGAATTAGGTTGACCTTGTTGGTCTGTCTCCTGCATTATCATCCTGAACTTAGTCATGCATGGTCAGTAATAATCTATTCATATCTGACATAACAAAATCCTGCTGTCAAGCGCATCGCTTCTGCTCCTAGTCTCCTTGAATGGATCTAAACTGTTAGCGTTTGTGGAAGGCAAACACCAGGCCCCAAAACCTTCACAGTCAGGCATATCCTAAGCAAATTATGGGGGGAAATGATCTGTCTCTAGACAGATTGCAACACAGACAATAAAAAAAGACTGGACATAGGCTCTGGGTATTTAGACTAGCACTTTATTCTATTAGAATACATGCTATCAAATCACCCTAGAAGATACAGACTCTGGGCCAGACACACACACACACACACACACACACACACATACACTCACTCACTCACATGCAGGGGGTGGGTGAGGGAAAGAAAGAGAGAACTGGAGAGATGAGCATTTTAAAATTTTTTCTGTGAATATTTTATATTATTGACTAAAGTGGGTATTGATTGTACAATCTACACACCTCTCTTTAATATATGTTTAATTAATATTTCATAAAAGACTTGCTGTGGTTTTTATGCAAATAAGGCCACAAGTACATCTGTAGGTTTTTTTTTTTCCTTCTTCTTCTTTCTTACCTCTCTTTTGGAGCTTTGCTCTCCTGAGGTACAAAACTGAGCAACAAAATTACCTTAAAGAGGGTTTATGAATCACAAAGGAGAATTCTTTATGTACCTTGTTTCCATATGAAAGTAGCAACATTTGTGCATAAGTGGCTTGCATCATTTTTTTATGAATTGGGCCTTAAGTGCTCATGATTGTCCTTGGTATTCAGTTTTTAGTCATTAAGTAGCGTTGAAACAACAGGAGGAGAAAAAAGGAAACATTTTGTACCTGTGGTACACACTTGGACAACAAGGCTTTAGAAAATAGCTACACTCTTATCCTTTTATGTGTAAAAATTATGCGGGGACAAAGACAAGTGTGAATTGATGAAAAGGCAAATAATATATTTCTGAGGCATTAATAGTCAAAGCCACACTCAGACTAAAAAATGCATTGATTTTCTTATTTGATTCACGTGCACACTCATATTTTGCCAATCTATATGGCTCTGGTGACAGAATTAGGTTGCTCTGCATGAAGAAAGAACAATTCTCTTCCCGAGAATGGGGCAATATGTCACTTCTTTTACAGTATTACCTAATAATCATCTCTGGGGACTGAGGAAGAAGAGTGTGACACACAGGGTTTCTTTAGGTGGTTTCTAAAAGCATTTTACTATTTAGTATTACAGGCAAAGGTGAAAGATTTGGTAGAAGAGAGATTTTTTTAAGTAAATTTGAAAGAAAAATATATCCATTTGTACTGTGAACTTTGTTCATTAAGAATTCCTGCATTGAATCATATGATTCCCAAGAAGAAGGAAGGAGATGGCCCTGGTCCTGAAAAGACTTGATCCAGTATTGTAGGGGAGTACCAGAACAGAGAAATGGGAAGAGGTATTGGGGAATGGGTGGAGGGAAGAGGACTTATGGGACATATGGTGAGGGGGGAACCGGGAAAGGGTAAAGCATTTGGAATGTAAACAAAGAATATAGATAATACTAATAAAAAAAGAATTCCTGCATTGAAGACCTAACTCTTAATATTTTCATAGATGAAGATTTTAAAGAGGCTACTGTAATAAAATAAAGTTGTAAGTGACTGTCCTATTCCAGTGTAACTGAATCCCTGTAAAGAAGAGATTAGAACACAAAGACAGGCTATTTAATGATAGTGGGAAGCCAAGGAGAGTGTTGAGAAGAAACCTGCCTTGCTGACACCTTCAACCCACAATTTTAGCCTCAAGAGTTGTGAGAGGCCTGCCCCAGCCATACCAACTCAGGGCATCCTGAAGATAGACACCCAAGTACCTGTCGCAGACACCACTACAATGGACAGATGTGTAGCGGAGAGAAGGGTCAGATGTAGTATGCGATGGAGAGATGGAAGAGAAAGTAAAGTAGAGGGGACCTGGTCTGTGGAGAAAGGTGGAACTGGAGACTTGWTGACAGTGAGGAACAGGCAGATAATAAAGAGGCCATGATGAGGTCTTGGCTTGGGCTGCTACCAAGAGCCATGTCTGGGTCTATGTTCCTGCTGCAACTGGGGTCTGTACTGATGTCTGTGGCCCGAGTTAACACCAAAGGCCAAGCGGGTATCTGTGTTCTGGGCTTCCACGAAGATATCTAAGGGATATCTTCATAGATATCTAAGGGATCTACGTAGATATCTAAGGGATCTGCTGCTGAGGGGCCTGGGGAGTTCTGGAGTGCAGTGGGGGGTGGGGTGGGGCATGCGGACCTGAGTGGCCTGTTCTGCCACCTGAAATCATGGTGACATCCTGGCCCATGTTGCTACTAGGGACCTTATCCGGGTCCGTGGTCTCAAGGCAGCCAGGCTCTGTGTTGATGTTTCTGGCCCATGTTGCCATCCAAAGGCCAGGTAGTTTTCCCTGGACTGGACTGGACTGACACCTGAGGCACTGTGCTGAGCTGGCACAGATGTCACCTGGGCATCAGAGTAGAGCTGACCCTGATGGCGGGAAGGCACTTGAGAGACCCCTAGTGCCCAAGCGCAGGAGAGCTGGCCCCGCCCTTGGTCTGTTGTGGGGAGGCTTGGGCGAGGGAGAGATGCCCTGTCCCCTACTTGACCCTCCCTGCTGACTGCAGCAGGCTGGAGAGCTAGTCCTGGGGTCAGGAGATTGGGAGAACTAGTGCTGCCCCACATCGGCTGCAGCATTGAGGAGAGTGCTTTCTGCGCCTCACCTGGGCAGCAAAGTAGAACTAGCCCTGCTGGCGCGGGCTTAGGTGAACCTGCCTGTCCTGATAGCCTGGAAGCAGGCGAGCTAGCCCTGCTCCTTGTCAGCAGTGGCACTGAATGAGCTAGCAGTGGCAGTGCTGGAGAGCTTGCCCTGGTTTTACAGGCTCAGGAGAGCTAATGGATGACCTCCAGAGCACTAATCTTGGACTTGGAGTTGATGTTCCCTAACATCTGTCCCATCTGTGATTTGCTGGAGCAGATCTCAAAGGGCCAGTCCTACACGTGCGGGATTTTTATGACACAGGGCAAAACCAGGATACCCAAAAGGAGTCCCCATGAGGATCTAGTATTGGTAGTGCAGCAGAAGCCAGAGGCCTCAAACCAGATTAATGACTCGTTGCAATGACATTTGCAAGGAAAGATGTATGGACAAAATGGCATCCTGTGGGACACACTGACATACTACAGCTTCCATTACAAGATGCTTTTTTTCTGTTTATTTATTTGTTTGTTATTGTATTTTATTTCTTGGGGGGAGGTAGCAAGGACAGGGTAAATACAAATTGATGGGGATGTGAGTGGAAATGGACTGAATGATGGGAAATTCACAAAGAATTAATAAAAAGGAAAAAAAGTTGTGAAAATGGATTTCTTTTAATTAAGCCATACAGTGTGTTTGTTATACACTGTGTATTTGGGTTTTTGTTTGTTTGCTTGTTTTTTGTTTTTCGAGACAGGGTTTCTCTGTGTAGCCCTGGGTGTCCTGGAACTCACTTTGTAGACCAGGCTGGCCTCAAACTCAGAAATCTTCCTGCCTCTGTCTCCCAAGTGATTAAAAGCATGAGCCACCACTGCTGGGCTCACTGTGTATTTGTTGTAGCCTCCCCAGAGAAGAATGAGTTCATTTTCCAATCTTAAGTTATGAAGAGAGTAGATATTGAAAAGCGAAACCTTCCCCTCCCACTGGGCTTCCTGGAGTAGAATGGATTGTCAGTTACTTTGTGTGTGGGTTCCACAGGGGCTGGGGAAGGGAGAGGGCAAGTGGGTAAGAAAGGGGTGGGGAGAGAGAGAAAGAGAGACAGGGACAGAGACAGAGAGAGACAGAGACAGAGAGACAGAATGAATGAATGAATGAATGAATGAATGAATGTATGACTGTGGAGGTCAAGGACAACTTGCAGAAATATGTTCTCTCCTTCCACCATGTTTGTCCCCGGGATCAAACTCAGTTTGTCAAGTTTAGCACCAGCTTCCTTTATCTACAGAGCCATTGTGCTGGCCCCTAACTCGGGTTCTTTCTTATTTGTCTTCCTAAATTTCCATTGTGTGTAGCACAGATTCAATAAATGCATATTTTAGTTTTCAAACTGTTATTATTAAAAGCCTTGCTAGATTTATCATGCATAATAGGATTCATTTTAGGAGTTGAAGAGCAAAATAAATAAATAAATAAATAAATAAATAAATAAATAAATAAATATAAAACTATGCTCTTTGTATTAAACTAAAGTCATGACATTCTTTGACTTTCATTTTTGACCCCACTGCTCTATTCTTCGCCTCAGAAACACATGGGGATGATCAAATTACTCCTCCTACCGCCTGATATATTATACTGAGTTCTTAGCTGCAGTCTACAGCTCCATGCCTGGGATACCACACAAGCACACATGCAATGTGAGAGACTGATAAATGAATGAATGAATGAATGAATGAATGAATGAATGATGAATGAATGAGTGAATGAATGAGTTACTTTATCAAAAATGGAAACACAATGTAGGAATGTCAATAGGCACTAAGGGATGGCCCCATGCCCTGAAAAACAAGACTGGACAGTAAAAAGTGACCCAAGTTTATTGTGTACCCTACTTTCAACTTTTACTATCCTTCTGGCTGTATCATTCACCCATTCCCCACCCCATGCGCACCCCATCTGCACTCACCAAATGTGAGTATTATCAATTCTATATCATACTGACTTGCTGAGATTAAACTCAGCCTCTCACATGGTATTAAGTGTCCCCCTGTGGAACCTACCTCCCCAACCACAACATTTTCCTACAATTTTTAAGGAAGATAGAAGTGAGTTACGAATGTGACCAAAAGTTCATCCTTGTAATTTGCACCTTTGGAAAGCAGAGGCAGGAGGATGGAAAGGTTCAGTTCCAGCCTGAGCTACTTAGTGAGACTGTGAGAGACAAAAGTCTGATGCCCAACCCGCTCTATAGCAAAGCACTTCTAGTACATCAAATGCCTTAGCAATTCTGAGATTCACACACATCTGTGTATGCATAGATAGACCTGGAATGCTAACACATAGAAGAATCATGGTTTGAAAAATTGTATGAACTGAAAAAGCAACAATAATAAAAACCACACAAAATTAATAAGACAGATAACATTTTTGGAAATTCAGAGGATGAAAAATTATAAAAACTATGCAGGTCAGACAGTGTGTTAGAAATAGCAATGATGTTTTACTAAAGATAGTGGCCAAGATTCTATATTTTATAGATGTAAAATGTATTCTGATCCCTGAGTTTGATCATGATTCAAATGAAAAATGATAAAAGACAGAAGCTAATGCATTAGTTGTCGTTTTTTACTAATATTGTATCATAAACTTTGCTATTACTTTTATGAAAGCAAATTTGATTTTGCTGTATGTAAAATGGAATGCTATTTCTTCACAATATAGTTTTTACTTTCAAATGTCTAGAGCACCAGAGGAAGACAAGCAGTCGCAGATATAAGAAAACACAGTGGCTTGCTTTTATAGTAATGCTGCTTTGTGTTGGGTACCAAGCAAAATTTCCGGCATGCATTATCTCTGTTAATTTTCATCAGTGTTATTATTAGCCTTGTTTTACATATGAGCACAACTAAGGGCCATATAAAAAAATCACTCAAAGTGACAGAGCTAATGAAGAGCAGGAATGTGTTGGGAAACAAATTACCGGGTCCCCAATATAAGTCATGTTTCCTTTCATGACACAAGGCAGAGGAGAAGGTGTGGAGAATAGCATCACACTTGGCAAAAGCATTAGCATAAAATTAGTGGAAGGAATTAGTCATAACATTGATAACAATACAAGTTAATTAGTCTAAAGGCTCTGGATAATTAGTCAATGAAAACTGGGGGTCTATGTGAAATTACTGAAATCCTATATTGCTGTGGAACTCTTTCTTGCTTTTCTTCTTCCTTTTTTTTTTTGTCTTGCTAGTTGACAACAAATACATCACCTAGACTTCAAACAGTAATTGTTTCAGGGGGAGCCCCTTCTGCAAGATAACTTTAATTGATTTCTATTACAATGCCAATTAACCTTGAGATTCATCCTTTGTTATTTAAAATAGGTACCCGGAAATTCTGTAATTCTATTAGAGATATAGAACAATAAACCCTTAATGAGGTAAATTACTTATGGTGCTCTTGTTTAATTAGATGACTTACTGTTATCTCTAATTAGATAGCTAAATCTCCTATAATTGTAAAATATCACATTTTATATAAACTTAACACTTCTAGCCATTCGTTGGAAATTCTTTGGCTACATTTGTGTACTCAATTGTAATAACTAGACTTTGTGAATTTTTGTGTTTTGTTGACATTTTAATTTAAACATGTACTCAATTTTTAATGTTCTCTGTCTCAGTCTGGCTCATTCAAAATCATATTTATGAATCATTTGTGTCTGTGGGTTTATGTGCACTAATGGATGGCATTTTATGTGTGTATGAATGCACGTGTATGTGCGGATCTGAGATCAACTTAGGTGTAGTTCCTGAGCTAACCACCTTAACAATTTAGTTAATTAATATATGGTGTGTGTGTGTCTGTGTGTGTGTGTCTGTGTGTGTGTGTGTGCGTGTGTTTTAAATACAGAATTACTGATTTCCTAGGGATCACCTAGTAGACTAGGCTGGCTACTTAATATGTGCTATGTATTTGTCTGCCTCTGTGTCCCCTACACTGGAATCAAAAGAGCATTCCCTTTAGCTGGCTAGTTTTGTGTTTGATACTAGGAATTAAACTCAATGGACCTACTTTCCTAGAAAGCATTTTACTGACTGAATCTCCTTTCAATCCTTAACATATAATTTTAATTTAATGGAATTAATAGTGATGGGATTGCTGGTAATCTTTATCAAACATAACAGTTCCTGACCTTGAAAATACAGATGCATTTATTTTTACCTCATGCCTATGAATGTTTGCCTGCATGTGGGTATATGTATGCCTGATGTCCTATAAGGCCAGCTGAGGATGTTGGACATCCGGGAACCGAAGTTACAGACAGTTGTGAATTACCATGTGGATGTTGGAAAGAGAATCCAGTTCCTCTTTAAGAGCAGAAAGTATATTAACTCCTGATTTATCATTCCAACCCTCTCACATTTTATAAAATAAAAATCCATTTAATTCTTAAGACATATTTACTAAGTTTCTACTTTCCTAATTTTGGTGTCTGCTGTGTTCCTCCCCCCCCGCTTCTCTGTGCTCACCATAATCAGATCTGAAATTACCAAGTTCTCCAGTGCTTTCTTCCTTCCTCCCGTTCCCATCAGTCCATTATGTTATGTAGCTAGCTGTATTTCACGTTTTAAGTCTCAAAGGTAGAAGAGCTACATTAGGGGAAGAACAATTCACTGGAACACATTGACAATATAGAAAATGCTCTTCAATGTTATCAACTTTCAGGGTGTCTTTTCTTTTTGAAACTAGGTCTCACTTTGTAACTCTGGCTCTTCTAAAACCCACTCTGTAGACCAGGTTGGTCTGAAACTCACAGAGATCAGCCTGCCTCTGACTCTAGAGTGTTAGGACTAATGGCATGCACCATTACATCCTGCTAACTTTGGAAATTATCAGTTGAGGAACAGCAAATAGTTTTTCACAGTGTGAACTAAAAGACAAAGAACTGTTCTAAATATAATATAGTTACTTTTACAATGTGATTAAGCAATCTAGAGGCTGCCTCTTCTGAGGTCATTACTTGGCCATGGGACCTTGAAGAGCTCTTCCTATTCGTTCCAAGTTTTAAGTCAGATAGTTGATGACTTTGCTTTCTACTTTTGATGTGGTGTCATCTGTCTCCTTGTAGAAGAATACATATGCCTCCACCACATCATCAATTGTCACTGGCACACAACTGTCTACTTGTTATAGAAGATATACATGATTCTGTCCCATGAGCAATAATGGGAGAGTTTATCAACTTAGGACCAAATCTCATCTAAGCACCCTAAATAGGAGCCTTTCAACTTTACATTTCAGAGTATCCTTATCAAGCGTGTATAGGCTACAAATAAAAAAGTTAAGTGCAGAAGTTTCTAGATAAAAAATATTTATATGTTCTCTTACTTGACATTTTATGGCACAGAATAACTTAAAATAGCCTATAGGTAAAATTCGACATTGTCTTTTTATGTGTAATGTCTTCAATGTGCAATTCACAGCCCTTTGGGGGGGGCGGGTAAAATGACCCTTTTAGAGGGGTCACATAGCAGATATCCTTCATATTCGATATTTACACTTTGACTCATAAGGTAGCAAAATTACAGTTATGAAGTAGAAATGAAAATAGGTTTTTTGGTTGGGGGGGGTCACCACAACATGAGGAACCATATTAAAGAGTCACTGCATTAGGAAGTCTGTTAACAATTGCTTTAAAGGGAATCTTCAAATACCTGATTTTAATATAAATAATACCCAAACCTAAGAGAATCTTAAAAGTTAGTTGATGTGAAAGCGTTGGAGTTAACATCTAGCTTTTTTTGTTTCAAGCAGTGCTCTGCAACCTCTCTGTTGTATTTACACTTGTTCATGTTACATGAAACAGGCAACCCCCTTTTGTGACTCTACGTCTCTCTGTTACCACTCTGAAATGMTTTTAGAGTCACAATGATCACGCCTAGGAAATACATTCTCAGTGATTGTATAAATCTTTAGAAAATGAAAAGATAAACCTGCAACTATGTAAAATGCTCACCAGAAAAGGACTGCATGTGTGTGAGTAGCTGCAACCCCCAGATACTACACCAAAATCAAGAACGTTAATCAGCACACAAGGAGAGAAATAGAATATTTTATCTATGGACAAAACACGAGGTTATTATGCAGCTTAAAAGGGGAAATTACAATAAACTCTGTGAAGAAGGAATTGTGATAGTATTAGTAGTGATCATGAACTCGCTGTGAGAACATTTTGTTTTAGAGTAATAATAATTATTTAAAATAGTAATAGTTATAAAAAAAAAACAGAAGCACAAGCCTGAGAAATTCCCATGCCATCTCAGCAGCAAGACTTTAGAAATTGTGTGACATAACCACAATTTAGCACCATGAGCAGGGCCTGTCAGACTCCATCCTAGATCAGCCCCTCACACCTGGTTTACATAAAAACAAGTCATCCTGGATTTTTCTTCCCTCCGGTATTGTGTTTCTTTTTCCTAGAAATGGATATGTTTCTCAGTGAAGAGATTGGACGTAGAAGAAACAACGGAGTTCAATGGGCCTCAAGTTTTATTGAGAGGATGAGAATCTCAAAATACAACAAATAATGCATACCACCTGATCATGACTGGGAAAACCCAACAAGGTAAAGAGAAGATGAAATCCACTATGATGGTACTTACCTTTCTAACAGTTACCACAAGTAGATAAGCCCAACACTGGAGATATATGTTCTCAGCCCAAATAATTTTATAAAAGTTAAACTGGATGAAAAATACTTATAGTTTCAAGGTCAGAAGAACAAATAATGGCCAGAGAAATATGGCTCCTTAAAGTGCTTAACTGCCTAACAGGAGTAAAAATACTACCATAAACTGTTCTTTGTCTTTTTATTAGGAAATCAATGGCTTAACATATAGAAATATGCTTTTAGAGTTAAATAATTGCTATTTGAGATTGTAACTAGCTAGATTAGCTTTACATAAGGAGCCTCTCTAACTCGTCATAATTTATTTTGTTTTCAATGCTGACGCAAGTGCTGGAATATCTATATCTCTACATATAATGTGTATTTCATAAATAAGTATTTTCATTAAAATCATACATATATTGCAAGACACAAAATATAGTTTCAAAAAGTTAATACTAGCATAAAATATTGATASTTTATAGGATCAAAGGAACACAATTAATTCATAATAGACTAGCACCAGAACATTGGTTTTACTCTGTGCTGAATGAATGTAATTAACATTCTGTCATATTTTCTTATTTCTTTGGTGCTTTTGGCATCCCAGGCAACATGCCCTAAGCCAGTCAGCTTATTGCAAGGTAAAGTTTCACTTTATTTTTCATATGCAGATATTTGTATACGTTTATAGAACATAGTACAAATTTTTATTAATAATAACTCTTTATCCATATCATATAAATCATGTTATAAACATACAAATCAGTACATGTATACGTGTATATACAAATCAAATGCATAATTCTAAAATCAATGTTTCACAGGGTTTGGAATTACAAAAAGCTATAAATGAGTAGTAATGAATTAACTGTCTTAATGAAAACATAAAATTCTTCATACATAATGATGCTAAGATAACTACTTGTGTGTGTTTAATATATATGTATATATATGAAAGTTCATTGTGTTATGTTATAAGACATGTATTTTCACTTTGTTAATTTTGAAAATGAACAAATTTACAGTAAAGGTTTGAGAAACATGTTTGCAGAGATTGTGTGACTAAAACATTGGTTTAAAATATATCTTTGTTTCTTTGCACTTCAATATCAGTGTTACTTGTAACCTGGAGAAAGAAGGAAATTGAATTTGAAGCTATTAAAGTCATATTCAAGGGGCAGTGGAGCATTGGCAGTGTGGGGACCAGGAACAGATAATTTTCTGTCACAAAGAAATGTTTCTCAGAAATCATAGAATTTTTATTGTGTCATGATGTTGAAGATAGGAGCAAATTGGCACATAGCAAAAGCTTAAGGACTGGGCAGCCTTGAAGTATATAGGGGATTCTACTTGACCGAGCATCTAAACTGCAGTGAAGGTGCCAAGGGAGAATGACTAAGATCATTGTCCGTTCATTAAGTTCATAAAAGGAAACATGGAGATGCTGTAGCTATAGTTGTTATTTTGAATTGTTTTAATATTTTGTTTTCCCTTTATGATGTATGATTAATTAAAATAGTCTTACATAATTATTTAAAAATTCATCTGAAATCTGATAGTTGTAGCAGGGAAACATGGAAATATTGGTAATAGGTCAACAAAAATTAAAATTAATTTACAGGAAGTATAAAAAGGTAGATATAATGCAATTACAGTGACATAATTCTGTATTACATTATATTGCTTCACAATCTAAAATTAAATATTTAACTAAAACTAAATATTTAATCAGTTAATTATAAAATGACCTTCTACTCCTTTGGAGAAGTCTTTATTTTAAGTTTTATTTTAAAGGAATAATTCAGAAATTTAACATAAAATCTCTTTAGAATTTACATGCATCATGTATATTTAAAATGTCACTAGCCATGAGTAAACGCCTTCAGCTTCAACATCAAATGACCGGGACAGGATTGAAGGTAAATTGTTAGAGAGGAAAGGCTATTTGGAGTTCTGCAAATATGTACCGTGTGTCTGAGCTCAACTTTTGATCTAGTGTCTCTATACAAGTTGTATTTAACATCTTTGATCTCCCAGTTAGTGATCTAATCTGCTGTATAACTTAGCTTTTATTGATCTGTTCTCATGCTAAGCAAATCAAGTCTCACTTTTATGGGGTAGATTGCAAAAGATAGTAAAACTGCCTCTGAGACAGCAGTTTAAATCTGTGCAATAACAGTGAAAGCAAGAGATAAGACTTTTATTACACTGCCAAACTTCACATGAACTCAAGTGTCATTAAATAGGTATGTGTCATTTGCCACAGATATTTATTTTACTAGAGATCATGGTTACCACCCATTTGGAAGCAATGTGGTATATTTTCTAGTGTCATAGAATATATTGCTTGTCCAGGTACCCACATTTATAGAAGTGCTGGCTGCATAACACCACATTTTTTTCTGAATGAATTATTTATTCTGATTGAGTGCTGCCTAAGCCTATTTGTTTGTCTTGACTCTCAGTATGCATACAAGAACACTGCAGAGGTTTATGTTGGGCTGGCTTCGCAGTGTTTGATTTTAAAAACCACATTCAAGGGAATAAAAAGCCATTAGTAAGCATTGACTATGTTCAGTTGTCCTCTGTAATATCCTTTCCCTGATGTTACAAGATATATTTTATAACATAAATGGAAGAAAGTGATGTAAAAATTTACCTCAAACACTATTTATAGATTAGCATTGTACCACACAGAACATTCTTTCCATCAGCCTGGGAGGTAAGAATTCAGAAATGTTGAATGCAGAAATGCATTTAGTTTAAAAATATAATGAACTATAGGCACATCAACAATGGGATATTTGGATTAGCATCTTATGTCCTGATATGCAGAATATCCTTTAATTATATATAACATTAAAAATAAATATT
>BDUI01008240.1:37907-53649 GCA_002335545.1 Apodemus speciosus
CTGCTACTGCTGTTGCTTCTGTTTCTCCTTCTTCTGCTCCTTCCTCTTCTTCTTCACGGGAGGAGAGGTCACAGGGTTGGAGGAGAAGTCCTGGGAGGACTGGGATGTGAGCAGGATCCACAGTCATGATGTGAAATTGCCAAATAATCAATAAAAATACTATGAAAAGGGAAAAACAGAGCCTGTTCCCTTATTTCTATTATAAAGCAGTCCGATTTATAWAATAAAAATTTGTGTTCTCATCTTCATTTCCATAGACTGTTGCTTACTAGGTAATGTGCTTTTACTAACACTACCTTGAATCTGAAAAGTCTAATCTATGAATACATTAGAATAATGCTATCAGCTTTCTGAAATGAGTCAAAAGGTGGTGCTTTCAAAATCACTCAGTAATATTTCACTTCTCTATCACTTAATTCTTATTGGCATCAAAATTATACTTGTTTTCTCTCAGACATTGATATACTATTTTAGGGTTTCTATTCCTGCAATGAAACACCATGTCTAAAAAAGCAACTTGGGCCAGAATTGTTCTTATCTAAAGGAAACTCAGTGAGAAAAAAATGGAGCAGAGACTGAAGAAAAGGTCATCCAGAGACTGTCCCACCTTGGAATCTAACCCATCTGCAGACACCAAACCCCAACACTATTGCTGATGCCAAGAAGTGCTTGCTGACAGGAGCCTGGTATAGCTGCCTTCTGAAAGGTTCCACCAGCACCTGACTAATACAGACACTCACAGCCAACTATCAGACTGAACCTGGGGATCCCAGTGGAAAAGGCAGGGGAAGGACTGAAGGGAGCTAAAGGGGATTGCAACCCCATAGGAAGAACAACACTATCAATTAACTGGACCCCTCAGAGCTCCCAGGGACTAAACCACCAACGAAAGAGTATGTATGGATGGATCCATGGCTCCAGCTACATATTTAGCAGAGGATTGTCTTATCAATGAGAGGGGAAGATCTTGGTACTGTGGATGCTTGATGCCCCAACATGGGGGATGCCAGAGCAGTGAAGTAAACTTCTTATTTCCCCTTTTTTCCTTAACTACAAGCTTTAGAAACACAAATGCAATGCCAGAAAACAAGTTCATAAAGCACTTTTTATGTATGTATGCAYGCATTTATTGGTTGTATTACAGTGTATACATATACACATATATCTTTACATGGTGTGAATCTCTGGGCTCAAACTCAGATGGTCAGGCCTGGTGACAAGGGCCTTAATTCTCTAAACAATCTAATTATTACCAAATCCTAAAATAAAGGCACCAATCAAAACAACCCCATTTTGCCTATTGTGATTACTGGCAAGATATGATTGACACTTTGGGTTTTCTAAACCTTGGGCTCAAACTACTCTTGCTGGCATRTATTTGCTTCCTTCTTAAACTTTATAAAGTCTGAGCATAAAATGAGAGAATATATTTGCAATAGCAATTATTAATTATCATGGGAATAGAATATTGACAGATATATTCCAGAAATATAAAATGACTAATATCCAGCCTGAAAATTTAGTCCAGAGTATAATGCTATCAGCAAACTATGAGCATATAGACGCGTGTGACAATGTGTAAAATCTCTGTCTTCGACATTAAGCAAGAATTAAAACTCCCACTACACCTAACTGTCTGTGTGACCTTGAACAGCTGCTCAGTTTCGCAACACTTAGCTCTTCCAACAATTGGGAATAATCAGCACTTCAAAACTGGCACAACCACTAATTCAAATAATGCAGTTAGCTCACTCCAAGCCATGGCTAACACAGGGATGTACTCCACAAACCACTGACTCTAGATGATGTTGAAAAACAAAACTCTTCATTTTTGGATACTACCATTACTAGATGTTTGTGGGAGCACCACATGTTACTAGGGAAATTTGGGTCCCTCTTGTGATTCTCAGTTGTGGGAATAGATGAATTTAAGAACAGACCGGAAAGAAAGCTTGGAGATAATTTCACTAGAGTTTAAAAGAAAACCACAGGACCAACAAACTGGAATCTCACCAACTGCACAATGGGGAAATGGGGAAGAAGAGAGTTAAAAACATGACTTTTGAGTTAGGCATGAAGGTCAAGCCATGTCATAGACAAATCACTGTATGGAAGAGTCAGGGGTGGGGTGGGGGGGCTCCAAACAAAATGTAGTTGAAGCCAAATGAGCTAGGGAAAAAAGTGCACTTAGGGTCTGGCTTGTACCTGGAAAAAAGAGACCGAAGGATAAAGTTATAAAAAGAGGGTCAGATGTAACAGAATCTCATGGCAGCTTCCAGCAACTGCTTCAAGGTAGGTTTTCCAGGAAGGAAAGGTATAGCATCACCTTTAACAGATACTGATTCCTCTCTTTGAGATAGCTTATGGCAATAAGCTTCCTTAAGGGACTGACTGCCCAACTGGCATGAGGTTTCTACCCAGTGACCTCATTTTTTGGCTAGGAGGAAATGGCTTTCCTTTAGTGCAAGTGTTCCTCAGCCTTTCTAATGAGGCAGTCCTTTAATACAGTTCCTCATGTTGCGGTGACCACCAGGCATAACATTATTTTGTTGCAACTTCATAACTGCAGATTCTCTACTGTTACGAATAGTACTATAAATACTCGTTATGCAGGATAGCTGATGTGATCTCCCAAGGGGTTGTGACTCACAGGTTGATAACCACTGCCTGAGTGTRTCTTCAGTGCTACTGATAACAGCGTGCTCTACTTTAATTCTTGAAGCAATCACATTGTTTTTAAACTTTTGGTGGAGCAACATTAGAGAAACAGAAAAAATGCAGTGACTACAAACCTACAGCTTGATGAATGTTCACAGTGTGCTTCGTCTTGTAACAGACATAAGAAGAGGGCATTGCTAAATGACCAGGCATCCATGGGTTGCCTCATTACAGTTAAAAACCTCAAAGAACCTATAATTTCTTAGACTATTATGCAATTTTTGCCTGCTTTCAAATTTTATGGCCAGTCAACTTTCTATTCAAGAGCCACATATACTATTTTGGAAACATGGGTAAGTCTTAATATAATGCATTCCAATAGTATCCTTATAAAGCTAAATGGTTTAAGCTATAGTTCTCTGAAAACAAAGTCATATTCTATATCGACTACATGGTTAGTAGGCAATAAATACATTTCAAATAACAGCACAATGGATGTGTTCTTTGTTGAATGAAATGTAAAGACTAATATGTGATACCACCTCTCCTTATCAGATGTAACATTCAGTATGGATTATATACTAGAAGCTCATAGAATAGGAGAACTCCGGGAAGTCTGTATGAGCAGTACTTATTGTTCAAGTATATCTGAGCCACCATGAACAATAAGACTTTCAGGTTTTCTTCTGCCAAGTATAACAAGTACCTCCAATGTTATCCGTTTCCAAATTTGACTCTGACACGGGACCAAGGAGACTGGTGACAGATGGGCAAAATTTAGCAAGCAGCTCGGCCAGTCTTTGGGAGGGAAGTCTTGTTATCTCAAACTTGCTGCCAAGTCCCGCACAGTGCTTTGTAACAGACACCGCTGGGAAACTCTGCAGATTCAGCCAAAAGCACAGACTTAAATGAACCAGATTTTCTCACTGTTGGTATTTGTAACATCTCCCTGACACTGGGCTCCGCTGCAGTAATGAAACAGTTACCAGTACAAATCTGAATGTGAAGAAGCATTTGACATAACGGACTGGATTGACTTAGCCTTCTTTCTTCCTTCCTTCCTTTCTTTCTTTTTAAATGTTGGGACTATTTTTCATTGGATAGGAAATTCTTCCTGTCTAAATCAGTGTTTCTTTAGTCTAGTGAAGTTCTGCCAACTCACGGATCTTAAGGTCAAATCTTGCCACAAATATTACATTAAAAGCAGCCTTAAAAGAACTACATAGATCCTTAAATTAAATATATAAAAAAATGTCTTCTCATTATTACCTAAATTAATATTTACATAGGAGTAAAAAACATAAAATTATTTTTATAATGTTGAGTTACTACCTCTTGAGCCATATATAATTATTTAGCCATTAATAATATAGCAATGATAAAATCACATTGTATTCCTGGTTCATTTTTGGTCACTTCAGAGCAAGCACTACACTAAATTATTTCCTTGCAAGGATATACATAAATATAAGCATTTTAATCGTAACCTGTTTGATCTATATGCTCTCTGTTAATCTGTTCTTAGGAGAGTTGGGTACAGATTTAGAATTAGTTCCTAAATCTTGGTTAAGAAACATATTATTCAATGTAATACATTAATGATGAAAATATTTTAGCTATGACTTTTGTTACTATTATCTAAGTGATGCTAGAAATACGTTCTTCTCTCACAATGAAGCATTTCACAGATTTAATAAGTCTCTGTCAGTTGGGCTACAGACTAGCTAATCCACTTCAGTGACTCAATCTACTCACCAACACGGCCTTCGTTCAGTCTTTACTAGATTTTAAACAGTTTCCAGAAACTCACCTTTCCTCTCTGTTTTTTGTCCCTCTCCTTCCCTCCCTCTCCTTCTATCCCTATCACACATGTGCAAATCCCCCTCTTCTGTGTGTGCCTGTTGCTGACAAACCGATCAAGGGATCTAATGCGTACTAGGCATGCTCTCTGCCACTAAGCTGCACTAGTAGATGTAAGTCAGACACAGGCACGGTGCAGGTGTCTTCAGTAGCAGCTGCTTTAAAGGCAATGAGAGGATGGTATCTTGATCCCAAGAGTTTGAGGCCAATCTGAGGAGCTCGCAAAATAAACAAATACACTAACAAATACTTGGAGRGTGGCAGTTGCCCTGCCACCACAGTATTAAAATGCCATAAACAGCAAGAGGTCAGTATCCATAACTGAAGTGTAAGGTATTTGCCATTAATCACTATTTCACCTTCTAAAAGAAGCAACTAGCAATGAACACTAAAGCACTAAGAATGGATGAGCCGGGATATATATATACATACATACATATATATATATATATATATATATATATATATATTTTACAGTGAAGACAGAAGGTAATTTATGAGCCATCGTGCAATATTCCCTGCTAGACCTCACTCGTGAAAATGAGCTCAGGTGTCTCAGCAGCAGGGAACTACATCATAAAAAGCTTATACTATCTAGAACTAAAGATGGGCAAGCATTGGCCACAGAAATCTTTTAGCTTTTTACACAAAAGAACTACTGGTTACCTATACCACCACATGTCCCTTTAAAGACACTCTTATCATAATAATAATGCTCAAAGATTTACATATGTTTCAATACATTTTTCCCTACGTTTGACCACAGTTTTATTACCACTTTGTGGGTGCTGTGCTGGAATTGAGTCACTAATGTGCTAATACGCAGATTACTGTGCATTTGACTGGTATTTCACACTTCATAGAAACCTTGAAATACCGCCACCCTCCCAAGTTCTCTTTGAGTCCTTAGGGCCACCTCAGAGGAAAGTGAATCTTTAAAATGTCTCTTGAGCCCACTGCATTCATATGCCTACATCCTGAAGGCAGTTCAAAAGGTCCCTGAAGTTAGCTCAGAGCTCAGTGGAAACCAGCCAGAAAAAGCTGTCCTGTGATGCTGGGAGCTTCCTGCATCCCCTGGAGATGGCTGGATTGACATGAATCCACTACCTGCTAGAATAATCTAATTATACCAAAAGGTTTCCACTGAAAGGGCTTTATTCCAGGTCCCTGTCACTTTCCCTGTGGTGAACTCAGACTTTCAAACACTCTGCATGTGGCTTTGTAACACATGAAGGAGTTCCTGAAATGTCAGTCCTCAGGGACCATTGCTTGTGTCACCGAAGCAAGGCATCGTGACCTCTGCACTTCTGGATCTTTTAGACAAAAGACAAAAGCTGTGAAGGCCACGGTGGAATTATTCTTCCTACCCAAGAGCTGATATATCCAAAGAGAGGGGCGCATATGTAAGCCGGCAGTTGTGAGGGCGGATATGCACCGTGGTGGCTCTCAGAAAGCCTGCCCTAGGAATAAAACACCCTCTGTTTCCAAAGCCTGGAAATCTGGTAACATTCAGAACATATGGATATTCAGTTAAATAGGAGAGGAAAGTTAAAGTGTGACATTTCTTTGAACCCACAGTTTTACAGCTGCAAGAAATCTCTTCCATTCTTAGACTGGCATAACGTGACAATCCAAGCAAGCAGGCGTAAGGTCTATAAATTTACCGATTTTCCTCTACTACCAAATTCCAAGATTTATTAAACATCTCCTCTCACCCTATTTTCTGGTATTATGAGTCAACCAGATTTGACCTTTAAAAATAGTAGAAGCATCTGGATTATTTCAACTGATTTCCACCCCCCCCCCACTGGCAGATTTTTAGTTCCCTGGTACATTTCCATCTCAGTCTGACTTTGCACACAGAATACAGGGAGGTGACTTCTGACACCGGTAACTTAATACATTAAGATGTCTTTATTTTGAGTGGACCCATCCGCACTGGTACATACCATGCTAGATGGTAGAATGCTGCCATATACCCTGGATCTGAATTGACTTCATCAGCCTTTATCTATCTATCATCTATCTATCTATCTATCTATCTATCTATCTATCTATCTATCTATCTATCTATCTATCCATCCATCCATTTAACAGCTAGGTGGCTGGTACATGGCACGGTGATTGTGTGGTAATCAGAAAACAACTTGGAGGACTCAGTTCTCTCCATCCATCTTGTGGGTCCCAGGGATTCAACTCACATTGCCAGGCCTAGAGGTAAGTACCTTTACCCAATGGGTCATCCAGGTGTAGGTAAACAAGTGCAGAAGGCTCAAGAGACACTCACAACTCTCTATCTCTATCCATCTCAGAAATGAGCCTCCATAGACCACCTGTAGTTAATCTTATACTACCATACTGGTTCCCTGCCCAGAAAATGAGTATCGAAGACAGTAAAAGGAAAGTATGACTTAGGCCCAGTGCTATAACTTTCGTGATACATGCTAAAGTATTTATTATATAATGTCAAGACTTTAAAGGGACTTGAATTAATGGAGTTTTATGATGAAAGATGCAGGGTGTGCAAGGATGCTCCCACACTGCTACTGGAAATGTTATCTCAATCATGAGAGCATCACAAACTGACTCTTGAGTAGTATATATTTGGAGGAGAAGCACATTGGTTTGGAAAAGTACTGGATCTTCCAGCACAGGTCACGTCTTTCCTCTCAATCCTCTATGTTTTGAAAATAAAAATAGAAATAAAATGTAAAACGAAAGTGGACTTCTGTTAGTTCCTGAGACTTGCTGTGAATAAAAGGATTTATTTTATCACATTTTGAAGTCACTACAACACCACATGTCTGTGTATGTCAATAATGGGAAAATATCATCATGTAGGCACATCTGGATTGCTTCTCTATCCAACACTATACTGATGTCGACTTGCCCGAGGCTTGTTTTTACCGGGAGTATCATTGGCAGATGGGCTTACTGAGTTGTTTTTGTTCTTGTATGAACTCAACACTCTCTCCATCTCTTCAACAAACATGTGCTGAGCAATGAGAAACCTAGATAGACAAAGACCACCCTCTCAAGCTCTGAGCCCAGAGAACCAGGATTATTGAGATGCTATTCTCAACAAGACCAACTCATGTGTCCATTTGTCTTAAAATGTACCTTAACAAAGATGGGGATATTTAGAAGTATTATCTTCAGATAGGCATGTTTCCTACATTTATAAGCAGTAAGAACAAATAGCTACATTTAGCTAAATGTACTTTGCACATGTCTGCCAAAATGCTTTACTTGCGTTATGCCCCAAAAATACACTGTGTAAAATAACTAAAATATTTTATAAAATGACTTCACAAATACAAGTTCAAAGCGAGATGGCAGCTTACCCAGGTGTTAGATTTATACCTCGACTTGTCTGCCTCTGAAACTCAAATTCTCGAATTCAGATACATAATAACTTCAAAGTTGCTGCATTTCTCTGACTGCACTGCTCAACTGCTTCTGCATTCACCCATGTTCACGTTAATATTAAAAGCATTGATTTCGAAAGCATCAACTTTCCATTTAGGAGAAATTTTAGAAACCATTTATAATGAAAACACAGGCTTTGAAATTAGGGCTATTAATACATACTTGATGAAAAGCTAAACAGAGTAAGGGAAAGGGCTGAATAGGGCAAAGAAAGAGAGATTTCCTTCATCATTTCTCTTTGAAGTCTTAAAGCATACTAAAATCCTTTTCACACAGTGAAAAGTCAGCTCATGTTTAGACAGTTGGCTTGTATTATATGTCATAAGTTTGAGGGTTTTTCTTTTAACTGGAATCTCCCAGTAGTCAAGAGAAACATAGAATTTTCTCCCTTGCTTACAATACATGTCACAAGCAAAAAACGGTAAAACTCGAGCATGTACTAAATGGCCAGTCTTGTTCATTGAACCTTGGAGTCATTCAGGTCCATATACCAAAGTATGGTTCCAACTGAAGGATGACAGCAAACTAGCTTACGGTTCTACCTCTTGTCCAGCTTGCCAATGCTTCACAGATCTGGCATGCCATTATTCCCAACAACCATTTTTTTAAAACACCAACAGCAACAACAACAAATGTTTGACCTCTAATGTGTTCACATAACTGAACATTGACACAGAAAGTCACACTCTACCTGCTTGGACATCTTAAACCCAGCAGTACACATATCAGATCATTTAAGTGAACAAATTCAGTACTATGCTAAGCTAATTAAATCACCAAACCGTATTTACAGTAAGCCAACGTAACTGGAAATAAAAAGGCTGTCCCAGAGTACTGTCCTAAGTTCACCCAATCCTAACATCTTAGAGACATTGGAAGACAGTCCCCTTAAAAATCTACTTAATGGAAACAGCACCAGATGATACGGCTGATTAGAGAGTCTTCACGTGTTGCTTACCCAGATGCATGTTAGATTTTGCAGGAATTGGATTTGATATTATCTCCTTATTATGCAAAACCATGGAAAACATTTAATTAAAACTTAATTAAAATCTCCATGATGCTTCAACCCCATGGAGTCCATTTTTCAACCACAAGCAGGAAAGGAAGCCTCCAGCACAAATTGTTCGTGGAAAACGCTGCACAGGACTCTTTTCGGTACTGATACCTGTCTGACAGGCTTTCTGTCTTCACAACTTTTTTTTTCATGTTCATCGGCCTCCAAAGTGACAGACTAACTCTGCAGCTAACAAGTAAATATGCATTGGTTTAGATCAGATCCTGATGGCTCATTTCTAGAGCCTTTATGAATCGTTTGAAAACATGAGGCAATTAGTATGGTCTTATGCCTGCCACAGAGTACATTGCCAGTAAGTATTTACTTAATGAGCTAAAATATTCAATAAGTATACAGTTTTAAAACTCCAACATCCTGATGCAATTATCTCAGAATGCTTATGCTAAAATATATGAGCTACTACTTGTCGATATGATTTGATTATTTTTTTATGCTTTGCTTTACAGGAAGAAAAGGTCTAAAGGCAGGGAAAATCCTCATGTGTGATGTTAATTTCTGACTTGCAAAAAAATGGTCATAATGTTAGTACTGATCATAAAGTAGTTGCTCATGACAAGAACATTCACACTCAACAATAAAAAGGAGAAAGCTCCCTACTTGTGAAGCATCATCAATGACTCTAACCACACTAAAGCAAAAGGAACACTAAGAGACATCCTCTACGTTGGCATTTCTATGAAGTTCTAGAGTAGACATTTACTAGCATATGGAGAAAATATCAGCAGAGTGGCTTCTCTGGGTGATGGTAGGGTCCTAATTTCAGATGGGAAGGAAGAAACAGGGGCTATATTGACAGGATAATCTGTATCTTTAAAGTTGCTGTGAGTTACATGGGTGCATAATTTCAAAACTCATTCATCAGTACATACAGTTATGTCAAAAGGATTTTACACATAAATCTTACTCCATATTTTAAAATTCATATGTGCAAGTGTGGACATGACTCACATCTAAGGACATTAGTTGTCTTACGATGTGGATGTGGATGAGTCAGGTAACTCATCTCTAAGGTTATTCATTGCCTGACATGATATGTCACACAGAGGTCTTAGAATCCCACTTCTGGTCTTGCTCTCAGAGAATACTTCACATTTCTTTCACATCGAGTGCAGAACACCTTCTATGTGTAAGACTGACTTTCAGGAGCAACCAGCGTCAACCAGGATCAGATTTGTACAAATGATGGAGCGAGAAATGACTATTTTCTTTTTCACAATATAATTTTGACTAATTTAATGAGATGGAATTTTTTCACATACTGATTACTCAAACAGAAACACAAACAACTATGCAGAAACGGATTGAAAAGGCAAATCCAGTTGAACAACCATTCAAGAAATCACTTAGTTAAATGTGGAATATCTGAAATAAGTGTCAAATCCACCCTATGTTACTGCTTTAATAGAAGCAAATGTACTTACAGGTAGAGAAGTGGCTGAGTATAATCATGAGGTATGCATATCTGTGAAGCTCACACATCCATACATGTTATACTTAAAAATAATATCTATAGCAGAGGAGAAATGTTTCATACTTCCTTCCTTTTGTATGCTGTCTGTGACTTTCAACTATCTCTGATAAAATTTTAATTTCCAATTACACTAGAATGTAATCCCTACAAAGTGGTCTTAAATTTTACTTACCATCTAATGTGTATGATGCAGTGTGCTCATCTATCTCTTTATTGATCCTTTTTAATTCTATGAAAACAGAGCAGAATTAAGCACTAACTTTCCATATAGGAGAACTGCCTCTGCTATAATCCGCTTACTTGATTCAATTCCTGAGACTGATAGTGTAGTTTTCTTTATCACAAAGCCTATATTAAAGGAAAGTAAGGAGCAGACATCAGCAAGATGACTGACAAGGAATAAAAAGGGCCAAGAAAAGGGAAGAATGTACTGCCCTGGTGTTGGAGGCAGAACAGCCTAGCATAGACAGATGCAACCCAGATGCTACATAGCATGAACACTCCCCATGATGACCTTATACAGATGACACCAAGACACAGCATCCACTGCTCAGTCTTTCCAACTCAGTTTAAACTTGAGCCCCGTTGTTTTCCCCAGGGGTGAAATGTGAAGTTGAAGGACCAGGCAGTCCTCACTAACACTACAGACACTTGTGAGCTTAGCAGCTCCTGTGCCTGCCTTGAGTTGAGTTTTGGGAGCTACTGAACAATTCACATAAAGAAACTTACCGAAAAGTAATCCAGGATATGCCTTGACCTCATAATCCATGATCTTTCTTAACAATATTAACTTCAGACTCCATCCATCAGGAAACCCATGATGTATGTGGAAAGATCGTACAACATCTCAGCACACTCAGGCAAGAAAACCAGGCCAACGGCCATGCTTCTTCTGCTATGGTTCCATAAAGCAGCCAAACAGCTTTCTTTAAATGGCTCAGCCCACCCACCTAGGAATGACAGTAGAAACCCAACCTGAGTAGCTCCTTGTGCACATTCCATGGAAGACAGCAGAGAGCACTTATACACTAAACCTCAACACCAGGAAGCAATTAGGGAGTATAATCTGAATCCCCAAAAAGGTACCTATATTTCTCTCTGACATTGCTAGGTACCATGTCTGGGCCTACTGGTACAAGTTGGCTCCCACAAGGTCTCAGACACAGGCAAATACCTGTCCCTTACTTCCTGCCAAACTGCTATGCTGGACTGGTACCACTCAAAGCATCTTAACTCCATGCAACCTATAAAAACTGAATGGTAACTAACAACCAGAGCTCGGTGCACCAAGTCCAGAGCCTTGATCAAGTTAACCTTGTACAATCTGCACTTCAGCTCACAGATCAACCTCACCAACTTCTATAGCCTAGGCCTCTGAGACATCCACAGACATTAGTCATGACGACAGACAAAAGTCACACAAACACTATAAAATTATATCCATGTACCTCGAGCCCATCTTCCCAAACCACACCCTGGGTCACATTTCCAAACAAAAGTCTCTTCTGTAAAAGGCAATCTATACGTTTGTCTGATGTGACTAATCTGTAAGATTTATAAAGACCATTATATACAAGAAGCATTGAAATAAAAGCAATACAATATGCCATCAGTGGCATAGCAAATCTCTAGCAGGGAAGCTTTTGAGAAAGAGAAAACTGCTTGAAAAGGCTTTGAAACTGTGGTTCTTTCAAAAACTAAATAGGATGTAGGAGAACACAGATAATGTAACAGTGTGGGAGAAGAGTTTAAGATCCCTCTGACTAGTTCAGCAAACACATGGAGACCATACAAGACAGAAGAGAAACATCAGACATACTCAACAAGTGAAATATAAATATAACTGAGAAACTCAGCCTCTGCATCAGTATTGGTGTACAGTTAGCTGGATAATACTAGAACTACATGTGATGTAAATCATCCAGGAATACAAACGCAGAGCCCACATATTCACAACTGTCTGTGGAAACCAAAAGTAAGTTGACTCCAAAGAAGTACCAAATAGAGTAGAGGTCACTAGTTGTTTAGAAGTGTCAGGGCAGGAGGCTGTACAATGACTGCCAGGAGGAAGCTCTGATGTCCTGAAACACAGCAAGCTGACTACAGTCCACCACTTACTATATGTCCTTTTATAAGGAACTTGAAGGAAAAAGCTTGATGTTTCCCCTGCCCTGGGAAATAAAATGATAAAGTCTTGTAAAGATAGCTCAACAGTTTTGAGCACTGGCAGGAGACTGGAGATTGGTTCCTAGCACCCAAATCAGGTGCTACACAATTTCTTGCAACCAGTTCCAAGGTATCATAGGCTTTCTTCTAGCCTTTGTGGGTACAGCACGCAGGTGATGCACATACAAAATTTGTCAAAAAAGACAAGGAGGGACACTTCATACTGGTCAAAGGAAAAATCTACCAAGATGATATCTCAATTCTGAACATATATGCTCCAAATGCAAGGGCACTCACATTCATAAAAAAAAAAAACAAAAACAAACAAACAAAAAAAACTTTACTAAAGCTCAAAGCACACATTGCACCTCACACAAGAATTGTGAGTGACTTCAACACCCCACTCTCCTCAATGGACTGATCAGGGAAACACAAACTAAAGAGAGACACAGTGATACTAACTCAATTTTTGGACCAAATGGATTTAACAGTTATATATAGAATATTTCATCCTAAATCCAAAGAATATAACAACGCCTCAAGACCCCATGATACCTTCTCCAAAACTGACCATATAATTGGTCACAAAACAGACCTCAACAGATATAAGAAGATTGAACTATTACCATGCCTCCTATAAGATCACTATGAAGTAAGGGTGGTCTTCAATAGCAGCAAAAACAACAGAAAGCCCACAAACACATGGAAGCTAAACAATGGTCTACTCAATGATACCTTGGTCAAGGAAGAAATGAGCAAAGAAATCAAAGGCTTTTTAGAATTTAATGAAAATGAAGGCACAACATACCCAAATTTATGGGACACAGTGAAAGCAGTGCCAAGAGGAAAACTCATAGCTCTGAGTGCCTCCAAAAGAAGCTGGAGAGAGGCAGATGCTAGCAGCCAACCATTGGACTGAGCGTGGGGTACCCAATGGAGGAGTTGGAGGGTGTTCTGGAGGAGCTAAAGGGCTTTTCAGACCCATGGGAAGAACAATGATGTAGGTCATCCAGATGCCCCAGGACTCCCAGGACTAAACCATCAACCAAGTGGTATACATAGTTCCAGCCAAAAGTGTGACAGAGGAATGCCTTGTCAGGCATCAGTGGGAAGAGAGGTTCTGGGTGCTTGCTCAGTAGATTCCCCAGCATAGAGAAATTTGGGGCAGGTGGGTAGGTGGGAGTGGGGCAGGTGGAAGGGCATATACTTAGAGACAGGGTGTGGGAGGAGTGGTTGGGGTATTTGGGGAGGGCAGAAACTGAGAAAGGTTTTAGCATTTGAAATGTAAATGAAGAATATATTCAATAAAAATTTATTTAAAAAGTACGATTATGATTTAAAGAGATGAAAATGTCAATTACCTTGATATGATCATGACGTGTTATAACTATCCACCACATATGAGCTTAAATGTGTATGATCATTTTGCTTCATTTAAAATAGGGACAGGAGCAAGGAGCGGGGAACAGGTGAAAGTGGAAGACAGGAAATAGGCAACTACCAGAAGAAAGTTTCAAAAAGTTATTAAACTCAAACTGGTTTYACACAGTCAGTACTTTGGATAACGAGCTCTATGAAACCTGAGTTTACTTCATTACCACTAACTTAATTTGTACAGAAAAAGATCATCTAAATCAAAAGAATCCTTTTTCCAAACTATTTAGTTTTATTTTTGAGTGTGCATCATGCACGCACTGTATGAGTGCAATGCTCACAGAACCCAGAAGAGGTCATCAGATAACCTACGGCTGGGATCTGATGTAGTTGGGAGTCACTGGGTGTGGGTGCTAAGAACTGAGTACAGATACTCCRCAAGGGCAGGAGAAAATCCACTTTGAAAAGCAAGCAGTCTAACTGAAGTTCAGTTATTTGTCAGGTTCACAGAAACCCCAGCCAGAGTTCTACATTCTGTGTCAAACTGTGCAGGATCAAAATAGAGCCAGTGCAAGTAGCCCAAGCCTGAAGTCTCTGAAATGCTCCACHGTGGCTTCTATAATCCTTTGCAAACACCTGAGAGAGTAACATCGACTTAATCACACTCACTGCTTACACTGATGACACAGTGTGGGCAAACAATATGTCTGAAGATATCAACAAATCCAGAGATCTCCCCACATAAAAACGCAATTGGTAGGGGGAGGATCTTCCAAGAACAGGGAAGTATATCCTTGAGATTTCAAGTGAATGTCAGGGTCACCTATCAGTGAAAGCATATCTGCTCCTTGAGCTTTATGCATATCAATTTCTTTATAAACACAACTAATATTTCCATTAGCTGATATCAACAATGTTTCTGAACACCTAGCATTTTAGACTAAGACAGTGGTTTTAAAAATGTTTCCTAAGAATATAAAATTATTAAATAATGTCGAGATCAATGCTCTGCTACCCAATTGGAGTTCAATTGTATTTTAAAAACAGTTTTACATTCCTACTTGGTCAATCTCCAGTGGCTACTAATGGTTCTCATGCATATATTTTACAGGAAGTGATTTCAGAAAGATGAAAGTTGATGTAATTTTATAACTTTCCACAAAATGTCCGCATATTGCCCTGGTAGTTCTTTATATTTAAAACAAAAGCCTTTATTTTCAATAAACTATATTTTTAATAATTATATTAGYATATATTAATTTTATATAGCTTGTTTCCTTATGACATTTAAATACATATGTACAATATATTCTACTCATATTCCCTCCTATTACTCTCTCTGGTTCCTCTCCTTCTCTTAGTGACCCTCTTCATCTTCYRAATTGGCTTTCTTTCTGCTCTCTTGGAATTTTTTGGTGACCTAATGAGTTTAATTAGAGATGCTCATATCAGCATGCAAGGCTACTTATAGAAGCACAGGTCATTTACCAGTGGCTACATCACCAAAGAAATTATATATGGTTACTAGACACAAACAAGTCATGCATCAATCTATACTTGGTGGGTTTAAAGAGCCCCAGATGGATGCTTCAGGACAAGATGCTGCAGTTTTAATGAACACCTAGTCCAGGCACTGTAGGACCCAATGCACTTTCTGTTGCTTGGAACCAAGAATCCTGACAGACAAGAAATTTATCTAAATTTTT
>BDUI01008243.1:0-10937 GCA_002335545.1 Apodemus speciosus
CCTCTGCCTCCCAGAGTGCTGGGATTACAGGCATGCGCCACCACCGCCTGGCTTAAAAAGCTAGTTAATTTCAGACTTATTAGAGGTGTGTGTGTGTGTGTGTGTGTGTGTGTGTGTATTTTGCCTGCATGTGTATATGTATTATACAGTACACACTACTGGTACCAGAGAGGCTAGAGGAGGATGCTAAATTCTCTGGATCTGGAGTTATATAGCTGGTTATAAACCACCTTCGTGTGCTGGAAACTGATCTCAGATCGTCCGCCGGCGCGGCAAGTGCTCCTAACCGCTGAGCCGTCACTTCAGTCCTAGACGTTTCTGTTGTTAATAACACCTCTGGTGAATTTGGGAGACCAGGAACCGGCTGGAATAGTCTACTCTTGTTTAAGAGGAGCGTTTGGCTTTCTACAGGTAATGCCATGATCTTCAAGCCTTCTCCCTTCACGCCCGTGTCTGCTCTGCTCCTGGCTGAGATCTATACCAAAGCTGGTGTGCCTCCCGGGCTCTTCAACGTGGTGCAAGGTGGGGCTGCCACWGGCCAGTTCCTGTGTCAGCATCGCGATGTGGCCAAAATCTCCTTCACTGGAAGTGTGCCCACTGGCATGAAGGTGCAGATGAAACCGATTTTGCTTAACAAATGGCTAGCTCTGGCAAAGCCGTTCTTGCCTGCTGTGTAGTTTGCGTATTTTGGATTTCCTAGTTTGTATTGGGAATGGGCCAGGAAATTCTGTGGGTCTCAAGTTTCCTGTGCAAGTGTGGGAGAGAGAGAGCATGTGGGTGGCCTGTGGTGGGCCAGATGGGGTGGAAATCCCCCTCCCTGCCGAAGGAGATGATGTGTTTGAGGGACTGTGGCCTCAGCCGCGCTGGCACTTCTCTTGTTTGGTGAGTTAACTACATCATATAGAGGGAAGAGAGTATTTTCTCAGGTTACTTCAGATTCATTACTTAGACCTGAATTTATATTCCAAGTTCTGAACAGCTGCAGTCACAAAAATTCAAAAGAGAATTCCTGGCGGTGAGAGCCCTGCGAATTGCCAGTATGTTTCAGATGAGCTCCTGTTTCAGGGTCTGAAGTGAAGTTTTGTAAATTCTCATAAGTGTTTGCCTAAGAATATTTTAAGAGGATGAAGGGCTCCATCAGATCAAGATGGCWGGTGGGTGCAGGTCCAGTTGACCTTGTTATGCTAAACTTCCGAATGTCTTGCTCCGTCCTGCAGATCATGGAGATGTCCGCTAAAGGAGTCAAACCCATTACTTTGGAACTTGGGGGCAAATCTCCTCTCATCATCTTCTCCGACTGTAATATGGAGAATGCTGTGAAGGGGGCCCTGATGGCCAACTTCCTCACACAAGGCCAGGTATGCAGTCTTCCTGAAGGGGCCGGGACGGAAGCTCCCCTCCCCTCCTGTCCATCCACCAGCACACTCACACACTGGACATACTTTGAGAATTGCAGGATAGTTGAGCAAATAGCACGAGGCTTCCTGTGGCTCCTTGAACTACGTTCCTATCATACATTGGTTCTCAACCTTCCTAACGCTGTGACCCTTTAACACAGCCTTATGTGGTGGTGACGCCCCACCCATAAAGTTACTTCTGCTGCTGCCTCAKAWCTGTAATCTTGCTAAGCTTATGAACCGTAATGTGCATAGTTTTTGAGATAGAGCTTTGCCAAAGGGGTCGCAGCCCACAGGTTGCAGAACCACTGTAGAAGCGACRGTGTTTACCCTTCTCTCAATCTGCTTAYACACATAATATGTAAGTGCTAAGTTTTTCTTGTAGAGTTTATAGGACTTATAGGTACAAAGTCTGTAACTATGAAATACTCCAGTGTTGTCAAAAAAAGCACAAATCTTTTCTATAGAATTACCACACTAGCAACACCCCCCCCCCCCCATAAAGCATAGCGCTGTCAGTACTCTTACGGGTGTTAGCTTTCTGATTTTTACATTTTTCCATCTGTAACCCTTACTAAAACCTGACCACTTATTTGACTAATATCTTAGTAATTGAAAATAATTTTCGTTTTTTCTGGGACAAGATCCAGGTGAAGGGTCTAAAGTGGTACAGTGGTAGAGCACTTGTCTACCGTAGGGTCTGAGACAGGAGCCATAAGACCACACAAAACAAAACAAAACAAAAACAAAAACAACAATAACAAAACAACCCAAAAAAGCAAACAAAAAACCAGAAGGATCTGTTGTTGATGAAGCAGTAGATTTAGTGTTTTGCTAGTTCCCCCACCTCTGCTCAGTTGGTACTTCTCTGTAAAAGATTTTTTAGACTTATCTTATGCGTGTGAATGTTTTGCCTGAGTTTGTGAATCTGTACCCCATGTGTACCAGGTGTCCCTAGAGACCAGAGGAGGCATTTGGTCCCCTGGAATCGGAGTTACAGATGGTTGTGAGGCAGCTACCCCGTGGGTGCTGGGAACTCAACATGGGTCTCTGCAAAAGCAAGGGCGCCATCTCTCCAGCCTTGGTTATTGTTTCTCTAAACCATGCATGTCTCTGTGGTACAGTGTAGTAATCTGGTACATACCGAATGCTAAGCAGTGGGCATAGTCCGAAGTAACTGGAGTAATTGGCATTGTTCACGGTATGAGTGTTGATGTTTTGAGGCAAAGCCCCTCTGTGTAGCCCAGGCTGTCCTCGAATTCCTAGCTTCCCAGTGCTGGGAGCACAGGCATGTGGAACCATGTAGGATTTTTCCTCCCTCTGACCCAAGAAGCTCCTTTGATTTCTAGCACATTAAGGTATTGTAGATCCATCTTGTTCTTTTTCCAGCTGAACTCTGGAATTAGCCATTTGTCTACAGCCCTGGTTTCAGTGAGTGGTAAGTGATACTTAGAAACCAAGCTCTTGGCCGGGCTATAGCTCAGTGGTAGACTAAGTGCTTCCCCGGCACTGTGAGACCCCGCGTTAACCCCTGTAAGCCAAGGGGAAGAGCACCAGGACCTCAGTGCCCAGTTCTGTCTGCTACTGAGGTGCCCACGCTGCCCCCAACGCTCAGGCCAGCCTAGGGAATGCATGACTGTGTGCAGGCACAGAGCTGCGCACCCCTCCCCTCCCCCAAGACAGGGTTTCTCTGTGTAGCTCCCCCTCTCCGGGCACCACCCACACACACCTTGGCAGCCCCAGAACTTGCTCTGTAGGCCAGGCTGGCCTTGTATTCAGAGATGTGTCTGCCTCTGCCTCCCAAGCGCTGGGATTACAGGCGTGCGCCACCACTGCCTGGCCCCTTTTTTCTTTTTTTCTTTTTGTATCTGTATTAATAAGCAAAATTTCATCCAGTTACTTTAAGTCATTTTGGCCTCTTTCTTCCTCCCTGTCTCTATATAGTTTCCTTTTCTGATAGTGGCAGATTTAGCTTTTCTTATCCACAGTGTATTGAATCACCTGCTCCTAGAATAGCGTTGTGAAAAATAAGCCAAGTTGGAAGTTCTGGGCACTTTGTAGCTCCTCTTGTCTAGTCTGCATGAATACTGAGTCCTAAAGGCACTGGGTCTCTTCTACCCCGCTTGCTTCCAGTCTGGTTACGATGCACATTCACAGTAGCAGGCCCACTGCTTCCTGTTTGTGTGCCATTTCGGGTGTCCTTTCCTCTGTCCTTTAAAGACTTTTAGGATCTGTTTTCATCAGGCAAAACATGACCATAGTTTAAAGAGCCCATCCAGGACTGTAAGTCCCCACTCCTCCTCCAGTCCTAGGGCTGTAAGTCCTCACTCTCCCCTCCCTTCCTAGGGCTGTAAGTCCCCACACCCACTCCCCCCTCCCYTCCTAGGGCTGTAAGTCCCCACTCCCCCCCCCMCTCCCAAGGCTGTAAGTCCCCACTCTGGCTCCCCTGTTCCCCTCCCCCTCCCATTCTCACCCACTTCCCATTCTGTGCTGTTCTTTGAATATAGTGACCAGATAATTGTATAGTTTCAATGTCCTCTACTTTCTTTCACAAAAGGAAGCAGGTTAGAAGCACCACTTTTATATATAATTTTATGTATAATTTTAATATGTCGTGGAAATCACTCCATTTAACTTCATAGGGATCCAATTCTGGGACTTTGCTGTCTATTCTACTGTATATTTGTGTGGTATTTGAACAGTATTCATGTTCATTCCAGTGAGAATGACTAGTGGTTAGTTATAGTTTTAGAGATAGAATAGTGACTAACCTCCTCCCCACCCCCCTTAGGGTTTCTTTGTGTAGCCCAGGCTGTCCTGGAACTCCGTAACCTGCTTCTGCCTCCCAAGTGCTGGGATTAAAGGTGTGGTCACCAGGGCGAGCTTAAAATGCTCCATTTTAAAATTGGGTTGAAGACAACAGCTCTCRGCCTCATTTACTTTCAGCCCACACTTTAGAAACAGCCAGAGCGAGCATTGGTGACGCAGGAATGAGAGAGGTTCTGGTCCTGTGCCCTGTTAGAGGTCTTCAGAACAGCTCAGCAGAGTAAGAATTCACCATTATGGTAAAGGGCAGATCGTGCATGTGGAATGTGTGTCTACAATCACATGGACGTTTTTTCTTAATTACCACTGGCAGTTTTATTTTAAATAATTTGTTTTTATTTTATGTGCATTGGTGTTTTGCCTGCATGTATGTCTGTGAGAAGGTGTCAGATCCCGTGGAACGGAGTTACAGACAGTCGTGAGCTGCCATGTGGCTGCCGGGAATTGAACCCAAGTCCCCGGAAGAGCAGCCAGTACACTTAAGTACTGGGTCATCTCTCCAGCCTTTGTGGGCAGGTTTTTAGAAATGAAAATATTCTTTTTTGTGTGTTATGGAGCAGGAGAGATGACACAGCAGTTAAGAGCACTGGCTGCTCTTGCAGAGGACCCGGGTTCGATTCCTAGCATCCACAGGGCAGCTCACAGTCATCAGCAACTCTAGGTCCAAGAAATCCAGTGCCCTCTTCTGGCTGCCACAGGCACCAGACACACCTGTGGTACACAGACGTAATGCAGGCAAAACATCAGTATACATAAGATAAAACATCAAAAAATGTGTATCGTTACACCTTTAAGGTTGTTAGGTGTTTTTTCCCCATTTTTTTTTTTTTTTTTTATCCCATATGCCGATTTCTGTCTCGTGTCTCCTTTAGGTCTGCTGCAATGGCACTAGAGTCTTTGTGCAAAAGGAAATTGCTGATACATTTACAAAAGAGGTTGTGAAGCAGACTCAGAAGATAAAACTTGGAGACCCACTTCTGGAAGACACAAGGATGGGCCCACTCATCAACGCCCCACATCTGGAACGAGTCCTCGGGTTCATCAAGTCGGCAAAGGAGCAGGTGGGAAATGACAGGAGCTGGGAAGGGCAGGCAGGCGTGCGGCCTGGCTCCTTACCCTGGTCCCTGTCTGCCACCGGTGATTGCTGTCCCCGAGCGTTCTGCTTTGGGAGGGAAAATGCGCGTGCATTTGCTCGGGCTACACTCTGCCTTTGGGGGGGGGGGGCCGTCACACATGGATTGTGTGTTCAATACAGAAGACGCCTGCCTTTTCTCTTTCTCTTAGGGGGCTACTGTGCTGTGTGGTGGCGAGCCGCATGTCCCGGAGGACCCCAAATTAAAGCAGGGATATTACATGACACCTTGCATTTTAAGTATGTCTTGTTCACTTTTAAATGTCTTGGATTAGATACTAAGTAGCTGTAAATGAATATTTATAACATATATAATGGCACAGGGTAAGGGTTGGCCCCACTGCCCAGGCTTATGGAGTACTTGTTTCTCTTGAAGCCCCAGGAGCCCCTGCACTAGGGCAGCCATATGCATTGGTTTGCTGGAGACACCTGTTCTGGGAACAAGCTTAAAAACAAGAAGGGGGTGGACCCCAAAACTCAGAAATACATGTTTGATTAAAAGAAGAAAATTAGGGTAATGACATCCTCAGTAATGTAGAACATGCTTTTCCTTTGAACTAGAGTGTGTCAGTATAACAAAGCCAATTTGTCAGATGTAATTTGTTCAGTTTCCGCACATCGTTTCACTCTTAAAACTCCGCTTAGGACAGTCAGGTATACATTGGCAYCCTACTCAAGCCCTCTGCCCATCCCAGCCCTTGCCCTTTCAACCTTGACACGGTGCAGTTTGGCCTAAAGGTGTAGGCACTGGTGTTGAAAAGCTGTGAGTCTAACATCCAGACCCTGGACCAGGCGAGTTGTAATTGACAAGTAGGGAAACGTTATATGTTGTTAAGTGAAGGATATGGGTTAGACAATAAAGGATGCAGTATTATTCCGAATCCGTTGAAGAGCAGGTATGAATGTGTCCAGGAGAAGAAGGAACGGAGACCATATTAATAGAGTTCTCTGTGTGCCTGGATTAACTAGACTTCATGCAGACTGTGAAGCTAGGCAAAGGAAAGGGAGCTAGCCCTTTATCTGGTGATACTGGAAGCTGGCTTGTGTCCTAACATATACATGACTTGGAAAACCTGTTAAGACAGGTTTCTGGTCCCTGCCCTAGACCTCTGACTGTCATTCTTCCAGCCTGGGGCTTAGGATATGCACTGTCACAGACCCACTGTTGACCTTTGTACATGAAGGGTTTGGACTGGCTTGAGAGTCTGTCTTTAACTTGCTTAAGATTTCAGGATTGGTCTGTTTTCAGACAGGCGTGYCTCTCGCTGTCACATGTCAGCTGTTCTTTCCTCTCCCCAGTGTAAAGCTCACTGCCCACAGAGTCATTTGTTACCAGGCTTGTAAACATAAAATAGTTTCAGAGATGGTTGGGTAATTGTTTTGACTAATTAAATAAAACTTACATGTGGACTCTTAGTTTTCAAAGACTAAGAACACAACCAGCTATTTGTAAGCACAATCTAAATATTGAGGCACTGGTGTGTCTCAAGTGCACATCTAACCCGCCTTTGAAGAGATTTTCTTTTCCTCATTTTAAAAATGTATTCTCTCACATCCCAACCATAGCCTCCCCTCTCTCCCCTCCTCCCAGTTCTGAAGAGATTTTAGAACTCTTTTTCAGACTGTCTCATGAGCCAGTGTTTCTAACACACTCCAAGCTCCTTTTCAAGTTCCATGTCCCTGACATGTGCAGGCCCTCAGACCTTCCCGTGCAGTGCTGCTGAGACAGCGCGGGTGAGTGCTCTCCCTCGGACACTCACGGGCTCAGTTCTGCTCCTTCTCTGAGTTTTAAGCACAGAACTCAAATGTCAAGCAGGACTTAAATCGTTTTAGGGAGTGAGTTGTTTATAGGAACATTAAGGACAGGTTTTACAAAGCAAATACACCTTCACATATTTTTAAATTTTGTTTTTATATTGCATTTTCTTTCTAAAAGCAATTATTTGTGTGTGTGTGTGTGTGTGTGTGTGTGTGTACATGTGTACGCGCGCGCGCGCATGTCTGTGTGTGTCTTGCATATGCGTTTGCACGCTTAGACAGACGGTGCCTGTGCAGGCTGGAGGAAGGCGGTGGATCCCCTGGGGCCRGTGGATCCMCTGGGGCCGGAGTCACAGGTGTTTGCAGCTGCCTGATGTGGGTGCTGGAAGACAAACTAAGCCGTCGCTCCAGCCCTTGCATCTTTTTTATAGCATTGTTTCTACTTGTAATTACATGAAACATTTAAAAAATGTGGCAAACTGAAGAGAAAAACTGTATGACATTTTAACAGAAGTCTTGTTAATGTATTTTGAGTCATTTTCAGTGAGTATGAACATCTTCTTACTGTTCAAAAGCACGGCTCTGAGAAGCTTTATAAAAGTTGATCATTAGGATGTACCCGGTCTGATCATTTCCTCCTCTTTGGGTGTCAGTCTGTTGCCTTTGCTTTCATCAGTATAGGTAATACTGTAGTGAAGATCTCTGTAAGTGAGCCTGTGTACCTCACTGGAGACTTCCTTAGAAATTCTAAAGGGTAGCTTTAGAATCACAGAGAGCGACACTCTGTATAATATGTCTTAGTCAAATTGCYATGCAGAAGGAGGGTCTGATTGATATCCCCAGGGGCAATAGCCTGTTGAATTTTTCCCCATAAAGCTACATGACTCACTGTTTACTACAGATACTGTGTTCTGAGTCTGTGAGATTGCGGTCCTCTCATTGTCTGGTTTGGTTATGAATGTTGGCAGCTAATTGCACAGATGATATGACTTGTGTAAAAGAAGAGATCTTTGGACCGGTTATGTCCATTTTAACATTTGAAACCGAAGCTGAGGTTCTGGAGCGGGCCAATGACACCACGTTTGGACTAGCAGCTGGGGTCTTCACCAGGTATGTGGATCAGGACATGCGCAGCATCTTGGGAGGGAGGGGTTATGTGTCTTCTTGAGTATGTAATCATTGTCATTCCTCCCCACTGTGCTGTCATTAGAGCCATCACCATCTCTGCTTCTGTTTTCTGGTGCTGAGGGTCAAACTGAGCTGCGCCCCTAACCCCCGTGTGCTGCTGAATTTAGAAGATGCCAAGGCTGCATTTAGCACTCTGCTTTTCTGGTTTGGAGACTGAGTGTCCAAGGGCCTTGCACATAGGAAACAAGCGTCCCGCATTGAGCTGTCTATCTTCAGTATCACCGGACATTCTTTTTACTTCTTACTTTGAGTTAGGTTCTCTAAGTTGCCAACACCAGCCATGACAGCTCTGCAGCCCAGGCGGGCCTTGGGCTGACTCAGAGTTGTCCTCTGACCACCACACACATGCAGTGTGTATGCATGTACANATGCAGAAGGAGGGTCTGATTGATATCCCCAGGGGCAATAGCCTGTTGAATTTTTCCCCATAAAGCTACATGACTCACTGTTTACTACAGATACTGTGTTCTGAGTCTGTGAGATTGCGGTCCTCTCATTGTCTGGTTTGGTTATGAATGTTGGCAGCTAATTGCACAGATGATATGACTTGTGTAAAAGAAGAGATCTTTGGACCGGTTATGTCCATTTTAACATTTGAAACCGAAGCTGAGGTTCTGGAGCGGGCCAATGACACCACGTTTGGACTAGCAGCTGGGGTCTTCACCAGGTATGTGGATCAGGACATGCGCAGCATCTTGGGAGGGAGGGGTTATGTGTCTTCTTGAGTATGTAATCATTGTCATTCCTCCCCACTGTGCTGTCATTAGAGCCATCACCATCTCTGCTTCTGTTTTCTGGTGCTGAGGGTCAAACTGAGCTGCGCCCCTAACCCCCGTGTGCTGCTGAATTTAGAAGATGCCAAGGCTGCATTTAGCACTCTGCTTTTCTGGTTTGGAGACTGAGTGTCCAAGGGCCTTGCACATAGGAAACAAGCGTCCCGCATTGAGCTGTCTATCTTCAGTATCACCGGACATTCTTTTTACTTCTTACTTTGAGTTAGGTTCTCTAAGTTGCCAACACCAGCCATGACAGCTCTGCAGCCCAGGCGGGCCTTGGGCTGACTCAGAGTTGTCCTCTGACCACCACACACATGCAGTGTGTATGCATGTACATACACACACACACACACACACACACACACACACACACAGAGCTCTAATTTCTCCATACATGTACCAGCCCTTGTGTTTCTGTCTCAACCATCCCCCTGGCGTGAGGGCATATTCCATTGTGGGTTTGGTTTGCATTTCTGTGCATTTCCTTTTGCTTTTGGCTGTTTATAAAAGAGGCTTTGTCTAATCCAGGATCGCGGAGACATTTCTGTCCTCAAAGTGTTACAGTTCTGCTCTCTGCTCCGTGTGAGTGCATGCATATGGCCGCTGTGAGGGGCTCCACTTTTACCCCTGTGTGAGGTTGTGTAGCTGTTCCCTCACCACTGACCAGTGCTGCCCTCACTGCTTCTGAGTTTATAGGTTTTTAAACCTGGGTCTGTCTGAAAGCGCTTTGAACAGTTTGAAGAAACAACAGTTTGCCAGGGTTTCAGGACCCTCAGAGCTCATACTCTGAGGTTTTCTGAGGAAATTTGCTAWTAACCAATACTATCTTTTCCCYGACAGRGACATCCAGAGGGCGCACAGGGTGGCAGCCGAGCTGCAGGCCGGAACGTGCTACATTAACAACTATAATGTCAGCCCGGTGGAGTTGCCCTTTGGTGGCTACAAGAAGTCAGGTGAGGCGTTGGGAAAAGCACAGCCAAACCAGCTTTGCAGGGATGCCAGCCTGGCCAGTGCCGGCTCACCAGTGTTCTGACTGTGGTCTGGCCCAGCCGGGGAAATAGAGGAAGACTCAGTCCTCGCTGGCCTCGCTGGAGTGTGGGCCAGGCCCCGCCAGACAGCTCTGTCGTGTAGCGTGGTGCGAGAACTGCTGGTCACATCTGAGGGTCGTGTCCTGTGGGCAGTGTTACCTTGTCTCGCTCTGAGCACTAAACGTTCCTATAGGGCTTCCACGTCAGACATGCCCACCAGTAGGGCTTAGGTGTCTCTAAAGTCATAGTCCAGAGAGCTTGTGTTAATYRTTTTTCTCTTTYGGGCCCACCCTGGATATTCCACAAAGTTCTCTGACCTGGACGGCACCAAAATGGTCCCCTRAGCTACTGCTCATTGATTTCTGTCATCACAGATGCGTGGTGTGTTGGGGGTTTGAGGCAGAGGGATACAGCCATCACTGAGTTGTTTTCTCTGTACGTGGTGCCTGTATTCATTCATTTCTTATACTTCTTTTCATTTAAACCAAACATTGGTTTGAAGASAGTTTGAGAGTCAGTCCATAGTCTCTGGCTTGATATTAGGAAGAAGGTGCCATGGTGGGCATGGGCGGGCTTCTCTCATACACGGCGCTATCCTAATGATATCCTTTTTATTGGTGACTAGCATTTCGTATAGGGCGTGGGCCTTAGGGGCCCCAACCCCAGGCYGATTTTCATTCCGTTTGAGAGCAAATGGTAAGAGAGAAAGGGCCAGTCTGCAGAGAGCCTGGGCTTATATGCTGAGCCGGGGTGGGCTCGGGCACAACACAAAGTCCACGCATGGGACTTTGAAGGAACTGAAAGTCTGCTCTCTGCACATGCTAAAGGCTGC
>BDUI01008246.1:53109-64012 GCA_002335545.1 Apodemus speciosus
CCTGGAACTCACTCTGTAGACCAGGCTGGCCTTGAACTCAGAAATCCGCCTGCCTCTGCCTCCCAAGTGCTGGGATTACAGGCGTGAGCCACCACGCCCGGCCCTATAATTTTGTTTTAACTGTCTTTATCCTTTTTGCTTTAATTGATATCAGATTTACTTATAATATGCCCGGGTTAGTTTTTATTTGTTTGCTAGTTTGTTTTCATTTCATTTTGTTTTGGTTTTCACTTAGTTTTTTCAACACAGGGTTTCTAGGTATATCACTAGCTCTCCTGAAGCCAGTTCTGTCAAACAGGATGACTTTAAATACAGAGATCCTCCTAACTTTTCTCCCTCATGATTTAGAGGCATGGGTTTAGAGGCATGGATGGCACACAATTTAATTTCAGTAAATAGTCCTATTTACTGAAAGCAGATGTGGCAGGAAGATTATGAGCTCCATACCCTATTTAGAGTTTCCTCTTTTTCCTTTCCTCTCAATTTCTCCTAATATCCACTCACATACAGATCCACATCCTTTCTATCATTAGAATATATGCAGGGTTCTTTTTTTTAAAGATACTTTCTTTATTTACATTTCAAATGTCATTCCCTTTCCTGGTTTCCCCTTTGAAAATCTTCTAACCATTCCCCCTCCCCTTGCTCACCAATCTACCCACTCCTGCTTCTCTGTCCTTTGCATTCCCCTATGCTGGGGCATTGAGCCTTCTCAGGACCAAGGGCCTCTACTCTCTTTGATGTCCAACAAGGACATCCTCTGCTACATATGGAGCTGGAGCCATGGGTCTCTCCATGTGTACTCTCTGGTTGGTGGTTTAGAACCTGGGAGCTCTGATCATTATACATGAAATAAAGTAAGATGCAATAAGATAAAAACTAATTGAAATGGGAAAATTCAAACACAGAAAGAAAAATTGCTGTATGAAGGGTACAAGATACAGATAGGAATACAGAGATACAATAATTTGAACCCTCAAGAAGCCCTCAATAGAAAAAAATTGGAAGTCTGTACAGAAATTTCGATCTAGCAGCATAGCTACTCTGAATGAAATGACTCACATTTAATCACTCTTGCTGAAATACAGAAATGACCTCAGTACACACCATTAATCCCAAATAATGAAGGTAATATTAGCTTGTCGAAGGAAGTAGCCATGTTTGAAAGTGACATGTACTTGAGAAACTGATAAAGTGATGAATCAAAGAAGGCTTTGACAGAATGAGTCAGGGATAGGATCTGCCCAGTTCTGAAAAGAACAGGCATTGGGTATCAGTTGAGAGGCAAGGCAGCAGAATTGATGTCCCTGAATTCAGTTGCTGGCAGTTCAGTATATAGAATTCAGAGATGGTTTTGCTGGGACAAGTTAACAGAGCGGTCACAAAGACAACAAGCTAGACACAGATGTAGATAGAACAAGCCAGAGAAGAAGAAGGAGCAAGAATATTAGAAGAGATTGCTAGTTACTTTGAAGCCAAGCAGAAAAAAAATGAAATCAATCAGAGGCTGAGAGAAGCCAGTTTGAATCCATCAGCTTGGAGAGGAATTTAAGCCATAACAACTGGGTTGAAACAACCAGCCAGAGTTCAGAAAGAGCTAGAAAGGATGAGCATACTTCAAGATGACAATTACATCAGACAAATAAAAGTTACTTTTACAGAAACCAAAATAAACATAATATGCCGATGAGCTGAATGGTAATAAAGGCGAAAAATATATAAATAAACTAAAAAAATAAGAAAAAACAAACCAAACAAAAACAAAAAAACAACCAACCAACCAAACAAAGTATCAAGAACACAAACAAAAACAAAATAAAACAAAAAAACAGCTCTTACGTGATATTACAAAGATATAAAACTTCAAAAATTTCATTGAGTACACTTCTGGTTGTTCCACTATTGGGCATACAGCCACCCTTAAGAATTATTTGCTTCCCCAATGATACCTCCATAGAGAAATGAAAATATTAATTTGCATGTGTTATGAAACCCTGCTATTAAGGCCATAGTTCACCATAACTAGACCAGACTCTTTTTTCCACACCAAATGGAGGACTTCCTTCTTTAGTGGGACTCAGACTCTGACTCTCTCATCCTCTACCTGAAGAATGTCAAGTTGTCCTTGGAGAAATCAAAAGTTTAACTACATTTTTTCAGAAATGTGCCCAGCAAGCACCTGGAATGCTTCTCTATGCAAATGAGGCATTCCCAGGCCCTTAAGTCTCAACTAATATAAATTCACCTGAAAAAAAAATCCTTCCATGTGTCCAAGGTTTATATAGTACTTGTTCACCCCAAATAAAATATACACATATACTTTACCAAATATATTCTAAGAGAGTTGTTTCACAGAATACTGTCTAAAAGAGCTATAACATTGAAATCCTAGAAGGAGAAACACACACACACACACACGCACACACACACACACACACAGAGAGAGAGAGAGAGAGAGAGAGAGAGAGAGAGAGAGAGAGAGAGAGAGAGAGAGCTGTATAATAATGGTATAGAGTATGATCAGGATTGTAATGTATAGAAACACATGACTGTTGGGATGACAGTCAAATTTGAAGTTATTCAGAGACAAATAAGGAGTACAATGAACATGAAGTTGATAGGGAGAAATCAAAACGAGCCTGCACTGCACTATTGAAAACAATGACACTAATGGAGAGAGAATTTGAGAAAGGTCAGTATATCAGAATCTTCAGACCTTTTACCGAGGCAGTAACTGTAAAGAGCGCATTGGAAGATGTTATAGGAGAGCCTTTTCAGGCCAAACCTGTTGGTTGTCATATTGTTTGGGTCCTACTGCAATAGAAAACAAAGTCTCTGTATTTTCCTGTCAACTCATACAGATGAGTCATTGATTTCCTTGGGACGAATATAAAAGGTGCATTCTTAAGAGGTTCCTTTTGAAATTTCTCAATTCAGAGCTGATGTGAAAGACAAAATGGCTGTAAGAAATAAAAAAATAAGGAAGAATTAGGTTAAAAGACACACTTTACCSAGCACACTAGGAAGAATTTTAAATCTTGACTGGTGAAGAAGACTAGAAAAGGGTATTTCCCCACGCCTGGAAAACGTATGGAAAGACTTTGTTCACAAAATTTAGAGAAGAATTCTCAAAGAGGTAATGTATTTAGGTATGGGAAAAATTAATGCTAGGACTTTTTTAGGTTGATTTGTACATGGGAAAAGACTTTTTTCTCCCTCAACCAGAATCAACATTCATTAAAAAAAAAATTATAATGCTTCTAAAACATGGTCAAGGCAAGTCAGGAATTATGTAGCACTTATGGCAGGTTTCTGTTGGCCAAGAAACAATAGAGGAGTATGTTATAATATGTGTGTATTAGTCCTGGATGATCAGTTAGGTCATGTGTAACATATTGAGAGAGAAGTAATAAAAGAGGAAGGAATTTATTCCTTCCTAGAAGGAATAAAGTAGAAGTAATGACTATACTTGACTATATCAGTAACTAACTAAAAACCCAGGTTACAGGTTATAACTGTGAGAGATTTTTCTCAAGTGTGTCATATAAAGTGGGAATATCTACCTTTAATCTAGATCTTTACTAGGAAGGAAGAGTAGTTTGGATCCATTTCATTTGAAATCTGAAGATCTATTCTAGATATGGTCCATATCTTGAAGCATATAAAGAAGTAAAGAAAGATAATTTGTAGTTAATCTGTAGCTGACAGCTATATTTGTTTGTTATATTCAATAGAGGAAGCCTTCTGTCMTAATTAAAATAATATATCTATTTTTAAATTGGATATTTGGAACTTGTGATTTTAAGAGTTCTATTTACATTTAAATAAGATTAAGGAAAAGAATATAGTTGATCAAGGAAGGAAAATTAAAATAAAGAAAGAGATGAGCAGGATGGTGGTGGCACATGCCTTTAAACCCAGCACTTGGGAGGCAGAGGCAGGCAGATTTCTGAGTTCGAGGCCAGCCTGGTCTACAGAGTGAGTTCCAGGACAGCCAGGGCTACACAAAATACCCTGTATCGAAAAAACCAAAAAAAAAAAAAAAAAGTGATGAATTAAGAATTAGTCGATTTGTGTTTACTCTTCAGAGCTATAAAAAGGTTTAGAAAATGACCATTTGAATAGGGTGCCAGGAAAGGATCAATCTTGTCACCAGGAATCACATTTTCAGTGATCCAATATTTCAAAGTTTTATGCCACACTGTAACAGAAATAAGACCAGTGTGGGGGTTGCATAAGAAATAATGAAAAGTTAGGTTTGAGCAAGAAAAGACAAAGAACATTTGAAGATTTAAAACTGTGGCTTTCATTCTAATAAACTTTTGAAATTTTCAATGTCTGAATGGCATAAAATAATTTAAAACTTTATCTTCAGGTTATTTTATATAGAATAATATAGAGGATGATAGAATTCGATAGGGGTCATCACTTAAAATTATTCCAGGGGAAATTATCATGTTTTTGCTCAACACGACAATGAGGAATGTGAGATAATACTAAAGGAGTAGCAAGAATAAAATTGTATTCAAAAGTTGACAATTAGTATAGTATGAAGACTTTTGTATGTATATTATTCCCATTTTCTGAAATAAAATTTTAAAAATAATAAATAGTAGATATACAAAAATTAAGAGACATTAAAATTAGTTGTTTAACAGATATGGAAGTGGCCACTTTCATTAGAAAGGATTTACATGAATTAAATCTGACTTGAAATACTTGTAGTTCTATAAAGAAAAATATTGTGGAATATCGAAAGAAATTTCTAGGGTAAATAACAGAGCTTGAATCCATAGAGCTTTGGGAAATCAGACAGCTATTTCGAGACAGCATAATATACATATATACATATATGTGTATATATATATGTATATCAAAGATAACCAGGGTATTATTAGCATTTATTAGAATATCAAAAGAAATCCTATTATTTTGGATAATTAATGTGTATTAAAATGAATGTTTAAATTATATCAAAACTTTTATTGAAGGCATTCTATAATTTGTTTTGTACATATCAATATTGACTTTTGTAATAACCATTTCTGAACAATAGAACAAATCAATATTTCTGTATTCACACAGCAAATTTCAGTTGACCTTGAAAAATTATGCTAGTGATATTAAGTGGCAATACATAAGTCTAGGAAATATTTTAAACTAATTTTACATAGCAATGGTAATTGAGTAAGGTTACAAAGGGATAAGAATTATATTAAGAGAACAATTTGTGACTTGAGATTTTAAAATACTAATTACACAATGATATTTTAATAAAGAGCCAGATGAAGACCAATGGTGTTTATGTACTAGGAAGGCAATGGAGATCATAAAGGTCTAATGAAAATTATTGACATATATGTTAGGGTTAAGTATAATAAGTAAAGGTCTAATAAGAATTAGTGACCCAATGCTTGTGTTAAAGACAATAAATGCCAAATCTATACTTGCTAGGCTATTTAGAATAAAGGACATTTTTAAAAATTATGCTTCAAATACAATAGCCTATACAATTTTTAATGAAAGAATAATGCCCATATTAAAASTATAGTTTACTTTCTCATTTGTGGAGCCTTTATAGTTTAACATTTCTTTCATCTACATTTAGTATTTTAAAAGAAAATAGACAAAGGAGATGAATAAAGGGAAGTCTGTCTTCATCAGATAATTTTTGTATCATGAAAGTTATTTAAACAGAGATTTAAGAGTTACTTACTATAGAGAGGGGAAAAAGGAAAATCAAGGATGTATCAGAGTTTTTGTTGTGCTGAAACATCATGACCAAAATGCGATTTTTGAAGGAAAGCTTTGATTTAGTTTACATTTCCATATTACTGTTCATTAAAAAGAAAGTTAGAGCAGTAAGTCAAATACAGCAGGGACCTGGTGTCAGGAACTGATCTGAGGCCATGTTGGGAGGGTGTGTGTGCTCCTTACTGTCTTGCTCAGTTTCTTTCGTTATAGAATACAGGACCTTCACAGAACCAAGGGCTGCCCCTCCCATTAATGTCAGACACGGCTATCCTCTGCTACATATGTATCTGGGGCCATGGACACCTCCTTGTACATGGGGAGAGGGTGGATGTGGGATGGTGGGCTTATGAAGGGATAATTGGAAACTGGGAGATAATTTGAAATGTGAACAAATGGAATGATCAATAAAGAAAAAATAAAAATAAATAAACAATAGAATCCAGGACCGCCAGGTCAGGGGTGATACCACCCACAAGGAGTTGTGTCCTCCTGCATCAAACAATACTTAAGAAAATGCCCTACAACCAGGTCATATGAAGTCATTTTCTCAAGTGATGTTMCCTTCTTTCATACTTTTAGCTTTAGCTTGTGTTAATTTGACATAAAACTAGCYAACATAGAAAAGATAGATATGAATAATATTTTCCAGAAATTGCATCAAAGTGAGCAGAACATGATAAATTTAAAATTAGTGAGCATGATAGATTTGATTTTTACTACCATTTCTAATATTATTCTTCTTATGATTAGTAAATTATAAAAGTTGTTTCAGTAAAATTAAGAATATTCAGAAAATTTCCAGAATATATAAATCAGAAATATTAGTATGTCTAAAAAAAGAAAAAATAATTTTATTGTGATGTTTAATAATTTCTCAGGATCTAGAATAATCTAMGCAACTAATCTATAAGCATTTCAGTGAAAGAAATTCTAGTTATATTAATTGAGGTGGAAAATTTATTTTAATGGTGAGTAGCATCATTCCATGGAATACAGTTATATGTTAAATTAAAAAGGAGAAATTAAACTGAGTACCACCACTACTTTCTGTCTCCTAACTATGAAAAAAATGAGACATAATACCTTATGATATGCAGTAGACATTACTTATTTTGATTGACTGTACATTCAAAATAAATTCTATCTTTAAGTTATTTTTATCAGAGGTTTTGTCAGAGTTTTTTTCCTCTTTTTTTTTTGTATAAAAGTGAGAAAATTGGTAGAGAAAAATGTAGGCCTCTGGAATTTTTTTCATTTTTTGTTTTATTTACTCATTCATTGGTTCATTCATTCATTCTTCTTTCACATATCACATCCCAACACAGCTTCCTCTCTCTACTCTTTTCCTAATTCCTGATTGGTGGAATGTAGATTGGTTTTGAGCTTTAGATCAGAAAAGCCCTTAAATACTATAAAACAGATTTGATGGTCCATTCTAATAAGATGCTGGAAGATAAGAATGAGATGAATGAAGAGCAAAGGTCTGAGTGGTTATGTTTCAGTGAAGAACAAGAATGCTATTAAGAACTTGGCTCAGGAACACATATGATACTTTATAGAAGAATGTAACAGAGGAATGTGYATACATCTGAGAACTTGGAGAAGATGGAATTTAAATGTAGTGCACTAACTTATTTGTCAGGAATGTTTCAAAACAGGCCACAATCCATGATTTGTAATGGTTACTGCTCACTGTTCTCATTGAGATGACTTGTTTAAAAAAGCAAAAATAGAGAGAAAGGTAAATGAATGACTGGACAGAGTTTGTGAGAGAAACCAGAGAGTTCAGAGGACAAAATATCTGTAATTGCTTTAAAGATCAACATTTTATGAGARAGATCTGTCRGTGTAACTGGGATATCATTAAAGGTACTCTATGTGAAAGACTCTGCTACCTTTTATGAAAATAGAAATCTATTTTACAGAAAAAAGCATGAGGAAGATGAAAGGAATTAGCTGCTTAATAAAAATTAACAGCATGACAATTTTCCTAGGGAAATCATGTAAAGGCCAATATGTTTCAAGGGGTCAGGCTACATTTTAAGGTCATAGAAGACCTTAGCAGTACCTGTTCTATGAAATTTAAGAAGTTTTCAGGTGAAGAATTAAGATGTAGAAATACTAAATGTATATGATAAACACATTGTTGCTTGCTGAGAACTTGTAAAGGAAGATGAAGGGATAGATTTGTATACATGCAATAGACAGCAATAAAATGGCATAGCCTGTCTTCATATCAAGTTCTGAGAAGTAATATAGAATTCTCYATTGACACAACCGAAAAGAATACCAAAGTAGAGACAGATCCAAACTGCAGTAAGGAGAGGTAGTTGGAAATGTGTAGACCAAAATAAATTTGTTAAGTTTGAAAGAACAGTAGCAGAATGCAGACTAAGAATTTAAGAGATGAGGAAGTTACATATTATTATGAACCTAAACCTTTTTTTTTTTTTTTGAACCTACACCTTTTAAAGTGCTCATTACCCAATTCCAACAAGGAAATCACACCTGCATTGGATCTGGTCTGTCACTGAATATGAAAACTATAATGGTTCAACATGAACGGTTTTTGTAGCAAGGAGAGAGAACAGAAMGTTATTTTGATGTTAAARAACTTCCTCATTCACTTAGCCACATAAAAGCAGACCTTTTGTTCATATACTATAGATTAATTATGAGACATTTATCTCWGGGATTCTTATCTTCATAGGAAGACACAAGTGAAAATGTACAATTTTCTGATGTTTAAAACAATCTGAGCAGGATATAACTATACTGAATAAAGGGAAAATTGGACAAAATTCTATCACTGTTGATTTAAAAGAACTTTTAAGCCTCTAAGGGTCAAGTATTTAGCATTCTTCAGTGCTGAATTGATGAAGCATCTAAGTGCCATCTGTTAGTATTTGCCATCAATATTTTGTAGAGTATTTAGTAAATTAAGGAAATGCTAATTGATTCCACTGCTCTGAGCAAGGAAACATTTTCTTATCAACTATAGATGGGTAGAAACAGTGCCTGGAGAGAAGAGAGGAGTATTCCATCTTCAAACTAATTCATGAAAATATAACAGGGTAATTATCCTAATACAGATTCATTTTCTCATGGGTGATTATCCGGGTCTATTTTAAATAAAAAGTAAGAAACATCATTGCAGATTTGATTTAGTCAAATAGATTCAGAATGTTACACCAGAAATTATCTTCTAATATTATTTAAATTCTCTGAATATGGAAACATGATGTTTCTTTGGCTGATGAGGCATTATTTGTTTAGAAATGAGCAATGGTATCCCCATGGGGTCACAGTGAAGCTTTTATCATGAGCAGCCTTTAGGCCACAGTTTGCAATCAGTGAATATTTATATTAGTAGCAATTTCACAAGACAGTAATTATCTTCTCACGGAGAAAAAGGTTAAAAAGAGGCTTCTCCATTGGACACCTACTGTGTGGATAATTAAGTAGCTCCATGGCTTCTTTCATTACCACATTCAATAATAGTTAAATACTAGGGAATCTGGCTATAATCAGACGTGATTTGATGAGATATAGAAGAAGACAGGAAAACAAAACTTTTATCCCTAGTTTTACTTGCTAAATTACTTAATTTAATAGACAATGGTTATCATGTTAATAATATCTTCTAGTTACCTACTGTTGTCCAATGAACAAAACCAATTAGTAGAAACATATAATTGCATCTTGTGACACTCATGAAAATTTATTAGGTTACCTAAAGCNACACACACACACACACACACACACACACACACACACACACACATGTGTCCTCAAAGTCCAAGAGAAGGTGTCAGATTGCCTGGAAAGAGCTACCCAGTGTGGGTGCTGCTAAGCAAACCTGGATCCTTTGCGAGAGCAGTAAGGGCTCTTCACTGCTGCACTATTTCCCCAGCCTCTCAAGTTTAAGAGAAATCTTCAGAAACTCAAAAGATGTCTCTTTTCTCTTACCACTTTGGAGTTAGAGAAAAGATTATACGAGTTCAGGGTTGTCTCCAGCTCTGTAACAAGTTCCAGGCCGGTACAAACAATTTTAATGAACCTGGGTCCAAAGCCAAATTCCTCTTTTAATGTAAACTATCATACTTTTGAATAGAAAAAAAAATGATAGTCCTTTGGAAACAAAAAGTCCTATTGAAATACAACGGCTGKTTTGCATGCCTGAGWAACTCTCATTGTGCACTAGGTCTGTCTCTCTTCATTGGTACCCAAATTCCATTCGTTAATATTGAGAAAGAAGAACAAAAGCACTTCTTTTATTTTCTGTTTCCAGTCCACCAACCAATCACTAGTTCAACTAATGCTAACACAAATATAACTRCAATTGTTCCTCAGTATCTGTGAGGGGATGGTTTCAAGGGCCCCCTCCAATACCAAATCCTTGGATGCCTTCTGTAAAGTGGCATATTTGCACACAACCTGTACCCCTCTCCGTTGCCCTTTAAAATGTTGCTAGATTACTGAGAACATTTAAAAGAACACACATGTTATGTAAATACCCATTCTACGCTATTGCTCAAGGAATAATTGAACTGACAATTTTTAATTTTTATTTTAATTTTATTATTTAATTTAATTTTAATTTGAGGTTGGCTGGATCTGAGAATGCACAGTGCTCATACAATATGACAATTACAAAGTAGCGGAAAAGAAGTTTCCAAATGCTCATTAGAACCTCCCACTCAGACTTGGGAAGCGACTTATTATCATCAGTAATGGTTGGCAAATACCAAAAACTATTTTTTTTATAGAACTTTATGAAAAGAAAATGGAAACAATGCTCAAGTTCCTAGTGGTACAATTAAAAATACCAAAACATTCATTCATTTCACTGAACAGGCTGGCTGTTTTATTGGTAGCCAATAAATTGAAAATTCAGATGTACTTCATCTAGAACTGATAATAAAATAATTTTGGTCACTTATATAATGTCTACTTGCYCTCTGTCTGGTCACTGAAAGATACTCAGAATGGAGGCCCTTCAAATGGCATGCAATGGTTCTCGGGAAAATATTTTAGGTTTTGACAGGCTCGTCAGCGACTCAGCAGCAGATCCTTGTATCCTGACTTCTGTTAGATAACATCTCAGCTTATGACTGCTTACTGCAGTTTTACAGACAACCCCCCCCMA
>BDUI01008248.1:24235-39180 GCA_002335545.1 Apodemus speciosus
CTTAGGACATCCAGATTTGTTTTAAATTGGCAATGCTATTAAAAAATACTAATGGTGGTTATATAGCTATGTGTTTACTATGTTATTAGTGTTACTATATAAATTATTATATAACCAGTAATGCGATGTGGTTTCTTTTGTTGTAAAGGATTTGTATAAGTCCTTGAAAATACTGTCTGCAGAACTGGTACCTTGGCATAGTTTAAAGAAACTGGATGAAAATGAAGGCATCAAAGTAGGAGATCTGTTGTTTATGGTAGATACCATGTTGGAAGAAGTTGAAAACCAGAAAGAGGTAACATTTGATACTTATATAATTGTTCTAAYTTTAAAGGTTTATATTAACTATTTAATATCATTTCAAGTGGTAAACTACCCTTTTCACCTTCTTTATACAGACCAGCAACATGCCAAATTCTCAAACTCTGCGARCTATTGTTTCTCACTTCCAAAAGCTGTTTGATGTGCAGTCTTTAAGTGGAGTCTATCCCCGGATGAATGAAGTGTATACCAGGCTTGGAGAAATGAACAACGCTGTAAGAAACCTTCAGGAGCTCTTAGAATTAGGTGATGGCCCTTTGTCATCTGGGGCATTGATTTAAGAATTATGCCTAAAAATTAACAAAAAATAGGTTTTGGTTTGGGTTTGGGTTTTGGGTTGTTTTGGGTTTGGGGTTATTCTGGGTTTTAGTTGTTTTGGGTTGTTTTAGGGGATTGGGAAGGTTTGGGTTTGGAGGTTTAGGATTGTGTTTGGGTGGGGTTGTGTTTGGTTTAATTTAGTGACAATGTTGCCTCGCTCTCACTGTAGCCAAAGCTGGCCTTCAACTCCTAATCTTTGTCTTCCAAGTGCTCAGCTGACCCCACGGAACTCCTATTAATTACACATAAACACATACACATGCATGCATGCTCTCTCTCTCTCTCTCTCTCTCTCTCTCTCTCTCTCTCTCTTTCTCTCTCTCTCTTTCTCTCTCTCTCTTACACACACACGCACACACACCAAAAAAACGAAACCTGGGGAAGGGATATAGCTTGGTTGGCAGATGCTTGTCTAGCATGCATGGACTCTGGGATTGATTCTCAATACTGAATAAACAGGGCATAGCGGTAGGTGGTGAACATCCTCAGGAGCTGGAGGCAGGGGGATCAGAAGTTCAAGGTCCCRGACTGTAGAGTTGCCTCACTTGTTATGAGTCCTTGCTGTGAAATTGTAAGATTTAGAGTTCATGTCCCAGCACCCATGTGACAATGCAGACATGCCCCAAATCTGTAACTCCAGCTCCAAGCACTCCAACACTCTGTTCTGGTTTCCATGTGTACAAACATACTTTTGCACACACACACACACACACACACACACACATATTATATATACACATGTGCACACTCATACACACTTCTTTAAACTTCTGTTCAGGATCATTTTTTGATACATAACAACTTGTAGGCCTGCCTTGGAGTCATGAGACCCTGCTTAAAACACCCACTCCCGGGGCTGGGCGATGGCTCAGTGGGTAAGAACACACACTTTGTGATCATGAGCACCAGAGTTAGGATCCCACGCTGGACATCTCACAGATATGTTACCCGGCTCTGAGGAGAGTGGAGACAGAACTGTCGAGCCTAGCCAAGAAAGCGGGAACTCCAGGCTCGAGGATAGTACGCCTCAAAGAAATGCAGAGGGCGGTAGAGGGTAAACTAATACAAAGAAATCTTAATCCCTTCTGCCACAAAAGTAAACCGAGTATAACTGAAGCAGGAAGTGTTAGATGACTACTGGTTTTGGAAATTCTTTAAAAATAGATGTCATGCTTTCATTCCTCTTCTGCAGACAGTTCGTCGTCATTGTGTGTGGTGGTCAGCACAGTCGGGAAACTGTGTAAGATAATCAACGAGGATGTGAATGAGCAGGTTAAACGAGTGCTGGGACCTGAGGACCTACAAAGGTAGTCGTTACATGTGTCTCCGGAACGCATGGTGAAAAGTAAAGGCTCCAGTGCTCTCCACGTCCCTGACCTTCCCAGGGCTCCTGGAGCTCGTGTAGATCAGGGGGGCCTGAACTCAGAAAGATCTGCTTGCCTCTGCCTCCAGAGTGCTGCCATCAGGGGCGTGGTGCGTGTACTCCAGATAAAAACTGCAGGGCCCATAAGCTCACATAGGGCTGTTGGGAAGTCTAGCAGAACTCACCCTCGGGGCAATATATGGAGAGAAATTAAAATCTGTATAACCAATTCTTGAGTTGGATTATAACCTATAATTTATTTCTATACTACCAAAACTACTTAATAATTACTAGTCATGGAAGAGGATTTTTTTTTTTTTTTKTTTTGTTTTGTTTTTTCAAGACAGGGTTTCTCTGTGTAGCTCCAGCTGTCCTGGAACTCACTCTGTAGACCAGGCTGGCCTCAAACTCAGAAATCCGCCTGCCTCTGCCTCCCAARTGCTGGGATTAAAGGCGTGCGCCACCACGGCCCAGCTAGAAGAGGATTTTTAAAAGACTAGGCACTACCAACATAAAAAACCCGATATTTTAAAAAATACATTATGGGAATATGTTTGTGTGTGTGTGTGTGTGTATGTTTATATATATAAACATATAAGACATATATGTGTATATATAAACACATACACATGCACCATCTATATATTCTGCATGTTTTCCAGTAAGAACCCTCATGTAATCTGGCAGTTGAGTTTTTTCATATCTAATATTTCTTACTCTTGGCCTCTCCCCTCCTTCCATTGTTTTACTGACCACTGGTACTTAATGTTTAATTGCATACTGGGTAGAGAAGCCTATTTTTTAGCAAATGTTCTAAAGATGGTGCTTTTTGTAAACTGTGTATGTTTTAAACAGCATTATCAACAAATTGGAAGAGCATGAAGAATTTTTCCCAGCATTTCAAGCTTTTGTTAATGATCTTCTTGAAATCTTAGGTGAGATGTCTGTTGATAGTGGCTAACTCTTTCTTGGAAGGTGTTAGTGGATTTGACACTGGGCTTATGTCTTACTTAAGGTCTTTGGAAAATATTAACTGCTTTGCAGGATGACTTGGTTAGGATTAATTCACAGAATAGAAAAACAGCCTATAAGGAGATAAAAACTATCTTTTTCTTTTCTTTTTAAATATTTTGACATGTRTATGGGTATTTGCCTGCATGTGTGTATGGACACAGTGTGCAGGCAGGTACCTGTGGAGGCCAGAAGAGGTGGTCTGATACCCTGGAACTAGAATTAGAGTCCGTTAGCTACTGCTGGTGCTGGGAAATGAGCCCAGGTCCTCTTATAAGAGCAGCAGGTGCTTTTAACTGCTGAGTCATCTCTTCAGCCCCCTAGGACTATCTGGTTTGGAAACTTGTGAGAAATAGCATTATTCTGTGAGACTCTGGGTTCCATCATTGTTCATTAAAACATGACCAAGCAAAATAAGCTAGAAAAATGTAGACCCTGCTGCTTAGAAGCTTCCAACAGGGATATGAGACTAAAAGAATCTAGAAGGAACACTGTGTTCATTAAGGAGAAATCAATTTGTAAATCCTCAGATGGAGACCCCAAAAAGAGATGCATGCCTTTGACGCATGATCCATTTGTCTTACGCGTGTAGCTGTACGGGGATTTAAAGAGACACCAAGGTATCATAAACACAGCCAACTGGACGTGTTAATAAGTCTGTCTGATAAGATTAATGCCAGAGTACGGGGCCGCTGCAGATACCCTGTGAAGCACCCGTGGGAGGCAGTGGTAATCTGCAGCCAGTCTGGGAGAGAGCCCAGTGCACTAGAGCACTTACAGCCAGTGCTGCCCTTGTGTTTCAAGTTTGCTTCTATGTAGAGCTTGTCATTTCTATGAGCTTTCCACTAGAAACATTTCTCTCTTTGTAATTCTTACTTTTTTCTATTACAGAAATTGATGACTTGGATGCCATTGTACCTGCAGTAAAGAAATTAAAAATACTTTCATACTGAAAACAAATCACATCAGTTTTACTGTGTAAATTGTATTCTTAACATTTTCAGTATTTTAAAGGTCTGATCCTGAGACCTTTAAAATACAGGTTATAAAATGTATCAGCTCTCAGAACTCATCCTCTCACCATTGGGTCATTCTTAGTCCATATAATTTTTATTTTTTGATTATTTAATAAAATGTAGCTGTTAAGTTATTAAAATAGTAAATTAACTTTAGATTCCTTAATAATTTCCTAAGTAATGCTTGAGTGCTGTAAAATGTAAGGAAGAGACTGTGTGTAACAAAAGAGACTCATGAGACATTGCAGATTATAGAAAGTTCCAGTTGACTTCAAGGTTTAATGACCCTTTGGTCAGAGAAAAAAGAATGCCAGTTGCTTTCTAAGCCAACCAATAGGAAGCCTCTGTTTCCTAGGCAAGGACTAAAGGGCATATCCTATTAAGATAAACTTATAGCTGTTGACCTGTCAAAGCAARAAGAAAAGAAAAGGTTTTGGTTTTGTATTAAGATAGAAAGTTACTCATGGAGTGAAATAGATGATCAGGTAGAAGTGTTTCTGTATCTTTATTGTAATACTATGTAATATACTTTTATAAAGAAATAAGATTACAAATAAAGTTTTTGTAAAGAGTTTCCAAATGTAAGTGTCCTTAGTAACTTATTTGTATTGCTGAAAAAAAAAAAAAAGAGTCCTGTTCTCTCCCCAGGCCGAGACTCCCGTGGGGTCATCCTCACTGCGTGCACTCATGAGTCCTGTCTCTCTCTCTCTCTCTGCACCCCACTGGTTCTCCAGTCTCAGCGTCCAGTCTGATGGCGGGCGGGCGGGGCAGTGCTCTACATCGCACCCATGGCCACTTAGGCCCCCACAGTCTTCTTTTAGAAATGCCGCTCTTACTGGCTGATATATGCATTGCTTTAAGCATTTCCAGGATGCAGCACGGTGGTAACGATTCATGGTGACAGGATTCAGACTCCTGGGAGTTGTGATTGGACAACATAAAATGATACCCTAGGTTCCTTCTTACTTTAAAATCTTTTGCTTTGTCACCCTGTAGTTAATTTCTAAATAGTAGCTCAGTGGTTTTCAACCTTCCTAATGCTGTGACCCTTCAGTTCCTCATGTTGTGGTTAACCCCAACCATAAAATTATTCTCATTGCTATTTCACAACTGTAATTTTGCTACTGTTATGAATTGTAATGTAAATATCTGTGTTTCTTATGGTCATTCAAGCCCCCAAAAGGATTGTAACCCAAAGACTGAGAAACTGCTATAACTAATCCATAATCTGTAGAGTATTTTAAAAGACATTTGCTTATTTATTCTGAATTGATTAAATTACTCTCAAGAATTTTTGTGAGAATTGGAAGTCTTTCTAAAACTTTTTATATGGTTTAATTTTATTATTTTTAAGTGTTTTTTGTGTGGGGGTGTGTGTCTGTTTGTCTGTCGGTGTATGCACACCATGTGTGATTGCAGGTACCCATGGAGTACTGCAAAGGGTGCTGGATCCCCTGGAGCTGGAGTTAGCTGCAGCTGTGAACAACCCAATGTGGGTACTATGAAATGAGCTGAACGCTGGGCCTCTGTAAGAGCAGGAGGCACTCAGAACCACTGAATACCTTGCTGGCCCAAGGTTGGAAATCTTGACAATCTGCAATGTGTGTGTGTACATGCACATGTACACATGTTTGAGGTGGGTTGTCCTGTATTCCAGGTTGGCTTTTGAACTCACTATAGCCAAAGCTAACTTTGAACTCCTGAACCTCTTTCCACCACCCCCAAGCGATAATATTAGAAGCATGTGCTCCCACATCTGGCCTTAACAATATTTGAGAAAAAAAGAAATACAACTAAAAGATTACAATAGGGGTTAGAGAGAAGGCTCAGCAGTTAAGAATGCTTATTCTTGCAGAGGATCCTAGTTTGGTTCTCATGTGAGTCCCCATGTTGGGTGACTCACAGCTGCCTGTGCCTCCAGCTCTCAGGAGTCCACGCCTCCTGCCTCAGCCTCTATAGGTACCTGTACTCATATAATAAGATCTTTCAAGAACTATATTAATCTAAATTTAGCAGCTAGTTTAACCTCATAGGTAACTCTTAGTTTAAAACAAGTTTTCAGATCCTTTTCCTGAGGACAGGAGTGTCTTAGAAATGCCTCAAGGGCCATTAAGAACTGCTACACTAATAGAAGAGTGTAACAATTTTAGTTACTTTTAGTAGCTTTAGACTTTTGCTATCATGTTTACTTTCATCTAATTTTAGTTGTTTAAAACTATAAAAGTGCTGCAGTTGTTTATATAGATTTATATAGAGAACTATGTAAATATAAACTTTGGTGAACACACCTTTGAAAACAATGTTGATGTATATACGTAATATAAAAACTTTACAAAGTGTAAAATGTAACAAGTTCTGCCACGTGTCTGTGTTTGCAGTGCTGTGGTGTTTTGAATTGAGAACATCTGCTTGGACATTTGAATCTCCCCTTCCCCCCACATTGGTGTCATTGGGAGGCTATGGAACCGTTGGCAGGTGAAACCTTTCTGCAGGAAGGACATCACTAGCAGGCTTTGGGTATTTATACTCATTCTCTCAGCTCAGGCTTGTGTTTTATGATGTGAGCACACAACAGTCTGCCTCCTGCCACCATGACTGCTGCTTGCTGCTGGGATTCTCACCGTGAGGACCCTGTGCTGGCACTGTGAGCCCAAAGAAACTTTCTGCTATAGGGGTGCCTTGGTTATGGGTTTTATCACAGCAACAGAATATGCTATTTTGCTATAGATACTTTAGAATTGGTTCAGACCGTTATGATTTTAGATGAATATTAATATATTTCATATATTATTTTTAAAGTTGAATCTCTATTATTGGTACATTTTGCTATTGTGTTGTTGATACTATCTATATTCCTACCAATTTTTTTTTGTCTGCTTGATTTGTCAGTTTCCAGGAGATAAATTCTATATTAATTTGCCAAATTTCTACACAGAGAAACCCTGTCTTGAAAAACCAAAAAAAAAGAAAAGAAAAAGAAATTTGCCAAATTTTATTCTGTTTAAGCCCATTTTCTAAGCACATATAAATCTAATTATTATTTTAATAWCCTTCTTTATTGCTACTTGTGTTCACTGCCTTGAATGTAATTTTGTTTTTTCATTATATTATTATTATTACAGTTTTGTTTGAGACAGGGTCTTGCTATGTAGCCCTGACTGGTTTGCAACTCATAGAAATCCTCCTGCAGCTGTCTCTTGAGTGCTGGGATTAAAGGTAGGCACTACCCTTACTGGCTTTGTTCATTTTTAAATTACTTTCAAGTTTGTGTTATGTATGTGTGTGTGTCCGCACACATGTGCCACAACATACTCGTGGAGGTCAGTTCTCTCCTTCCCGTGTGGGTTCTGGTGACCCAACTCAGCCTTTAACCAACTGGTCCATCTCGCTGCCTGATTTTATCATACTAGCAACTATTTATTTTATTGTACTAACTTTTAAAATCTGTATAAATTATAAATACCAAGTGTAATTAAATGGTTATAAGGTAAACATCCATGTAACAACCAACCCCCACCAAGCTCTAGCACAGGCTTGGCTGTCTCATACTCCTAAGCTCCTAGATGTCTCTGTCATTCTGACTTGTATGTCACTCACCTCCTCTGACTTCACGAGCATGCCTGAACCGATATATTTGCCTGTTTTATAAAAATGTAATTATAGTATCCGTGATATGTTCAAATTCCTTTTGTTCAGTGCTATGGCTGAGCAATACATCCATGTCTGTGCTTGGTCTAGGCCATTTGTCTCCATTGCCATAGAGTCTTGTCCCCTTTGCTGTGCTGAGGATTGGCAGTTGAGTGCTTTCCAGACCTTGGCTGTGCTGAGCTGAGCAGAGTTCTGCTGCTGTCAGCACACACCCTTATACACATGTGCAAGTCTTCTAGCATACATAGCCCAAACCGAACCTGCTAGACCTCAGAGGCAATTGCTTCTGTGTACATAGAAAATAAACCAGCATCTGCTCTGAACTCTCTTCAGCTCTACAATCAGAACGACAAGCTTTCTTGTTCCATTTTCTTTTTCTTGTCAGTGTGAAGAGGGGATTCCCTGAGCTGTGTTAATCAGTGAGATCCATGCAGTTTAAAAGGAGCAGGGTGTATRTCATTTGCTTTAAAGGTGGATGGTAAGACAAAGGCACACATACCCAGAGAAGCGCCTAGCACCTTTGCCATAAGGGAGACTGCTGTTTATCCTAGGCCCAGGCCCTGTGCCCTTTGGACTAACCAGCCACCTCTTTCATGTCATCAGAAAACAAGATTCAGTTTCCGAGTGCCGAGGAGGAGGGAGTGGCTGGGGAGCTTCCTGTGAGTACCGAGTGAATGGTTTACATTTTAAAATTCCCTTGAAAAAATAGTGGAGACAAACCAAGTACTGTACTGTGTGGACCCAACCCTGTTGACTCACCCCAGCAGGCTTCCGAGGAAGAAAGGGCAGGGATGCCGGCAGTGGCGGAGAGCTCCTCACTTTCCTCCACAGTTATGATCCAGCTTCTTTCATGTACTGTGTTAGCCTTGGAGGCTGCAGTGACCCCAGGGCCAGGCTGTAGAACAGCACAGAAGTTCCTAGTGGACATCCGATCAAGGGCTAATTGAAGAATGGGGCTCAAGAAATCCTGAAGGTCAGCAAGAGAGACATCTGGGATGGCTCTCTGTTGACCACTGGTGCCCAGTGACCCAGAACCAAATGTGATGTAGTCTGGAACTCTCGGTATCCTGGGAGAGTCTCATGCTGGCATCTATCCCACTCTGATGTCATAGACCTTTCCACCTATCAGCACACCGGAGGGGATCTTGAGGCTCAACATGGTTTACTACCCCAAAGTCTCCTGCCTCATCAGGGTACAGTCTATTAGGCTTGGCACAGTGTCTAGCACTCTTTAGTGCCTGGTGCGTTTCAAACCTCCAAAGCTTTCCTTGATAGCAGCTATGCGTCACAGTAGACACTGCCTTCCTGAGGTCCTCTTACACCTCAGCTCATTCACTGGCCGTTCCAGCACATTCTCTTCCATTCATTTCATCTCATAGGCTTTCTGCCTTTCAAGTAGCTGACAGTGTCCTGAGCTGCCCACAAAATCCTGACAAGCTCCACGGTCCTGGATGATTTTTACCGGGATGAGCCACCACTGCCAGCTGCCTGTGGGCCTTCTTTAGTTTGGTATTTGGTGCTATAGCTTCAGTGCCCAGCAAAGGAAGAGCGTTCATCCTCAGAGACCCCAGCCATGATCAAGAATCAAACCACTTAGTCTTCTAGTGGGCTGGCAATAGCACCCACTAGCTTCTCTGTGCATTGCCTGCTGAGTAGTTTGCTACTTGACCCAAAGCAACTTCAGCCAACCACACTGAACTAGTCTTAACAGCTTGCTGTCTCTCAGCAGAGTTAAGCATTGTTGCAGGGCTGAAGAATCCAGCCTAACTAGTTAATCCATCCCACCAGAAACCACTGACTGAACTATAGACAACCCCCAAAAGAGAATCGGAGGCAGGAGCAGAAAAATACCCACTGCCTAAGAAAATGGGTGAGTAGCCTTGCGCCGTAGAAAGTTATTCTTCAGAAATCGGATATCATCTGGGTCCAGCTGCTCAGTCGCCATGTCCTAGACCCTTACTGAAAGTCAGAAAGAGCCTTTCTGCCTCATGCATATATCCATACATAATCTCACCAGATGCCTCTCTGTCCATGCTGACAGAGTGCCTCTTGTTCCCCACAGTCCCAGGCCTCTGCACTGAAATGTCTGTGTCTTCACTCCTGTGTATCCTTGGTTGGAAAGTGGTAACTGTTGTAGGCAGCAGTTTCTACTAGACATGTGAAAATCATGGGCGTTTCAGTACCTCCAGCTCTCCATCTTCCCACGGGCTTGAGCAACATGAGGGCAAACATTGCTAGAAGAGCTTCTCAGAAGGAAGGCTTTCAGGGTTCCGTGGCTGCTATAAACGGACGGAGTGCAAAGACAAAAGCTGTTCCCATCCTCCTGCTACCCGGCATCATTCTCTGAAGAGTTCCCAGTCTACTCCGGACTCTTGTGCTCGTCACGMCTCTCTGATGAGCATTCTCACCTCTGTGTGGTCTTAGACTGCTTAGGGGCCATGACTTGGTCCTGTGCGGTCTGTCTGTACTTATGACCAGAGTGCCTCTGAGGCAGCAAGTCCCAGTAGAAGCAGTCTGCCGAGTCTGAGTCCTGAAATGAAAGGCCCTCCCTGATGTGCCTATTTCTAGAAGGATGCTTGTACTGGGTGGTTCTGTGTCAACTTGACACAAGCTAGAATCCAGAGAGGAAGGAGCCTCAGTTGAGGAAACACCTCCTTGAGATCCAGCTGTAAGGCATTTTCTCAATTAGTGATCAATGGGAGAGGCCCAGCTCACTGTGGGTGGTGCCATCCTTGGGCTGGTGGTCCTGGAGAGCAAGCCAGTAAGCGCAGTCTCCATTGTCTATGCACTGGCTCCTGCCTCCAGGTTCCTGCCCTGCCCTCCTTCAGTGATGACCAGCCATGTGGGAGTGGAAGCTGGATAACCCCTCCCCCTCCGCTTGCTTTTTGGTCAYGGTGTCTCATCACAGCAGTGGAAACTTCTTCTTTTCCTAGATTTTATGTCACTGACATAAGTTTGGATGTTGAACAGCCATGGTTAACCCAGCCTGCCCTGCACTTGAGCCTGAGGCCGGGGGCTGTGAAAGCAGCTCCCTTGGCTCTGCCTCCCCCAGAAATTACCTTTGCAATTTTGATTTCATTTCCTAATTGCTCAGAGCTACAATTGATTTTAAAATCTATTTGTATTCAGCAATCTTGCTAAAAAGCATTCTGGTCAATTCAAGCAACTTACTTTTAAATTAGTTTAGATTGTGCATGCATGATATCCTCTGCACTTGTGTACAAGTTTTCTAGACTATATATATTCAAAATTAAAATGTCCAGTTTTAAGGGGAAGGTGCTGTGTGATAGCCCTTGACCACATACTGCACAGCTTGAGGCAGTACTGTTTATTTGGCTAATGATGTGAGTAGAGAATTCTCAGTGATTTTTGAGGTAGCAACATTAACTATAAAAGTGGTTGATATTAGACCTTCTTGCTTTTTTTTTCCCAACATGGGCTGTGATATGGGGTTGAGTAAAAGCAGTTCTTTTTTTTTTAGCATGTTTGCTACCATTTATATAACATAACATTCATATATTCATAAACAGTTGAAAGTATTCTTGGGCTTGTCTCTTAAGTGGTTTTCTTTGAAGCAATACACATTGCTTTATTTTATTTCAAACTATTAGTTGCTATTCTAGATATGCTTTATTGCATATCTAGAATATCACAGTATGCTTTATTGTGTCATGAATGAGGTCTTCTGACCACCCTCTTAATATTTGGTATTGTTTTTCTCTATACCCCTAGCTCCTCATTGGGAAATGGCTCATTTTTGTTTATAATGTCTTATCCACTACTGACTTGAAAGTTTCATGCTTCAGTTGTCTTTGTTTCTTGCTTTATTTTGCTGATCATCATAAAATTTTGAACATATACTTTGTCATCCAGTAGGCAGAAGTCAGTTTATCGTAAGTAAACATGAAAGATTAATATAAGAATTTCTAACTAACAAAAGGTGGTTGGCCACTAAAAGGGAAGTGGCGAAGAAGACTTATAGGTCCTGAGCAGCAGCTTGAGAAAGTGTGTCCTACCTCCCAGAGCTCAGAGGGAGAGGTGAGAAAGAAGCTCAGAAACATCGCTAAGCACCTCAGTTGGGCTGAATCGGATCTCAGGTGCTGGCACAGGACTCCTCAATCTACTTAGCTAAGTAACTTAAGATGGTGGACTGTTGCTGACACAGACGCCAGGGCCATGCTGGCAGAGCCTGAGAGCATGAGTTACTAGTAAACTGCCCATAAACCAGCCAGCTAAAGAAAACTGCCCAGCAGAAGAAAAGCTGGCACCATCTTTTTCCTTGCAGCAGCCCCGCATYGCCCTCTGTTGTCAAAGCCTGCACCAATCCTGCTTCAGAGATGTGATCTGAAGCTAAAGGTACAAGTAACTGGCTGCGTGTTGAAAGCGCATGCCCTCAGGCTCTGCTACCATAGCCGTGGCCCTCCAGGCCATGCCATATATCCATGTAGATGTCTAAGATGCATTTCTAATTGTGTACATGGGGGAGGGGTATGTGCATCTGTGAGTGCAGGTGCTCGTGGAGCCCAGTGGACCGCATCAGATCCTCGACAGCAGGGGTTCTCGGCCTTCCTTATGCTGGGACCCTTTACTACAGTTGTTCATGTTGTGCTGCCCCCCCACCATGAAATTATGTTTATTGCTACCTCCTAACCATAATTTATGCTATGAATTGTAATGCAAATATCTGTGTTTTCTGGTGGTCTTAAGTGACCCCTGGGAAAGGCTCGTTGGACCTCGAAGGGGTCAAGACCCACTGGTTGAGAACTGCTCTAGAGCTGACGGGTGGTTGCAAGCCACCCAACATGGGCTCTGGGAATGGAACTCTGGTGTGGGCTAAGAGCAGTGCACGCTCTTACTGCTGAGCCGTCTCTGCAGCCCTAGTTTTTTTTTTTTTTTTTTTTTTTTTTTTTTTTTGAGACAAGATTTCTCTGTGTAGCCCTGGCTATCCCAGAACTTGYTTTGTAGACCAGTCTGTCCTTAAGCTCAGAGGTCTGTCAGTGTCTGTCTCCCAAGTTCTGGGATTAAAGGTGTATGCCATCATGCCTGGCTATATTTTTAAGTTTTACTGTATCCGTTGTTTTTTTTTTTCCACAAAGACTTGAATACTTTTAAGATGTCAGCCTAATTTTCTTGTTTTTCTTCTTGCTGATACCATGTGACCCTCATTCAGTTTGATATTCCCTCAGTGTCATAAGTGTGAGCTTTGTGCCTGGCTATCAAGGCTCTACAGGGTTCCAGGTTCTACACCAGCTTTGTAGTCTGGGGTTATTTTTACACCAGCTTGACTGTGTATACTGTCAGACCCTAYACTCCGGTAGCAGAGTAGCTGTTCTCTATGCTGCTGCTAACTGRTYCCTGTCGYCACGCCATGCCCCTCCTCTGGTACATGCTGACGATTTGGTCTCCATGCTGTAACCTTTAACTCCTGCACCTCTAGGTTTTCTCTTTGTATCATGACTAGAAACTTCACCTGGGATACTTTACAGTGACCATGTTCGTCGCTTAACTTGTAATCACTTGAATGAGAATGTCCTGCATAGGCTTGGATGTTTACAGGCGTGGGCACCACTTGGTGGCATGGTTTAGGTGCGGCCTTGTTAAAGGCAGTGCTTCACTGGGATCCAGGTTTGAAAGCTTAAGGCCTCAAGCTACTTGGCAGTCACGGTTTGTGCGCTCAGCTTTCAGTGTGAGATGCGGACTTTAGCTTCTTGTTCAGGCGCCATACCTGCTGCCTGTAGCCATTCTTGTTCAGKCGCCATACCTGCTGCCTGTAGCCATGCTGCACCCTGTCATTGTGGAACTCTCTAGAACCATCGGGTAAAGTGAATTCTTCTGAAAGGTGCTTTGGCCGTGATGTTTCGTTACAGCAACAGAACGGTAAGTAATATATGAGTTCTTTATATGTTTTGGGGAGTGGCAGGGTTTCCTGTCTGCCACCATCAGTTCTAGGATGGCTAATATGTGATACAGTCCTTTCTCTTGTTTTCCCACATTCATGATACTTGTCTATGCAGGGGGAAATTACAGTGTCATTAGGTAAGGTGGGTGTCAACTGCTAGATTTTATTGAGATTCTCAGATAGAAATGTCAGGTTGAGTAGTTGTTGGCTCAGACAGAAAAGTATATGCCTTGTAAATATAAGGATCTGAGTTTGAGCCCCAAAACTTACATTAATAGTAATAATAGTAATAATAATAAAAATACGTATGGTGGTGGTGCATCTTGTGTTCCCAAGACTGGGGGAGTTGGAATCTTGGGTGCCTAGGATTCAGTGGCCTACTTGAGGAGTTCCTGGCCAGTGAGAGATCCCATCTCAAGAAAAAAGGGGGAGGGGATCCTATAGTCTCCTCTCTCCACACAAAAATAGAAATATACACACACAAATAGAAATATTTACAAAATTTTTATTATGCATCAAAGTAGTCTGTGGTTCAATTGGGATATAAACTAAAAACATTATCAAACGAAATATTGTATTTGCTTAGTATGTAGAGAGCTTGTAAACATTAAAAAATTAATGTTACAACACTAAGAATTGGTTTTTGGAAACAAGGTTTCTCTGTGTAGTTGTCCCAGAACTTCCTCTGTAGACCAGGCTGGCCTCGAACTCAGAGACCCACTTGCCTACACCAAGAATTGTTAAAATGGAAAGTGCTACACAGGAAGAGACCATTTCAGTATGGAATAGCCATTAGACAAAAACAGCACAGTATCTGTTCTGTGTCCTCAGGATGTTACTGAATGAACACACATCTACACAGGATACAGTAGCAGAAACCACATCTCACACTTGATAGATGAGTTGGAGCTATGCATATCACAGTCTATAATAAATAACACATAACCTACATGTCAGAGTGCACACTAGTGCCGTGTTGTTGAGGCAGGCCAGTCTTGGCCTCCCAAGTACTGGGATTTCAGGTGTGAGCCACCATGCCCAGGCAGAAGATTRCCATTTTTGTTGCTGAGTCTCAGTCATACTTTGTAGCCTTGGCTGGCCTGAACTCAGAGACCACTTGCCTCAGCCTCCCAGGGCTGGGACTAAAGACATTTGCCACCATACCCACTCTGTTGTAGTCTCTAGCAGAGCATCAGGAATGGCTGCTCAGTGGGTAAAGGTCACTGCCTGCGAGAACTTATGGAAAGTGTTGGACACCCACGTGTGCCGTGACGTGTACTCCCTGCTCATGTCCTACACAGAATAATAATAAATAAAAAGGAAAAGCATCATTGAAGACAGCAGGAACATGGCAGGGAGTATTGTCTGA
>BDUI01008249.1:7379-26598 GCA_002335545.1 Apodemus speciosus
CTTGCAGCTCTGAGCTGAGGCCCTGAATATTCTTTCTTAATGAGGAACATTCTTATGTTCACCACCATACTTGATTTTTCACTTTTTTGTCTCTCATCTTCACCCTTGGCCTTGACTCAAGACTATAATTGTTCCTTATAATATTTCACCTTGTAGTCTTCAAAAATGAATATCTGAATAGTTCATACAGAATATTTGCAATACCAGAGAACTCTTAAAACATGTGTGTAGCTGCTATTTAWTGCAAGTTTTATCCATACTCAAGTTGTCCTCTTGTTTATTTTTATTTCTTTGGGGTCTATAAATCTCTTTGGCATTTGATAAAATTCAGAAATGGTTGTGATAAAATGCTTTATGTATTTATTTTCTAATAATATCTTTTACTATCTTTCATTTCTAAAGTATTGCTCTACTTTGTACAATTTTATTGTTTGACTGATGTTTTCCCTACAATGGTTTGAAATCACTTCCTATTCTTCTGAGCTGTTCTGGTTCTGTTTCTGCTATGAAGACTGCAGATTCAGCTTTTTTTTTTTTTACTAGAATATTCTGCAACATCCTGACTCTTCCTTGTTTTGGCCCCTTACTCCTACTCTGTCCCCTTTGCTCACAATTTGGAATAGATCCTATCAGGTGTGCACAGAATGAGGACAAAATTTAAGAGGCTAAAAGCATAAATCTTAACTTCTAGCTGCTTCACCTCCTGATAATGGTGAATTCTGAGGTTCAGTTTCCTGTATCTCATGACAAATATTGAATGGACACATGTAGTGAAAGCAAAACCACAGATGCCTTAATAATAAACATTACTCAGCAAGGGGAAGCTCTCCAGAGTAAAGGTTTTGAAGTTCAACTGTAGCCATACACAAAGGATTGCAATTTTATAGATAATTTTTATAGTGCTCGTTGTTATAATGCATGCTGTTATCAGTCAGCCCCCACTTGGAGTTTTCCTTCTTTGCCAATATGTTTCTTTCATATGATAATTTCATAGCTTTTATCTGTGGCTGTGAAGCTTTCACTGAGATTGTCTTTTCTTATCTCCTAGAGTATTCTGTTTAACTATGATCCCTGGTATCCAGCATTAGGAATTGAAGTCTTTCTGATAATGTATGGTGATCTTACCATTTCAACAAGTCTATCCTCATATCCTGCTGTGGGTTGGCTTTGTAAGATAAGTACACATATCATAGACATTAGTAGACAGATTTAGCTATGGCAGAAACCTTGATTAAAATTGGCTAAATGGGGCAATTCTAGGGAGCTAGCTCAGTCCATAAAGTAATTTCTTCCCAAGCAAGATCAACCCCAAAACACATGGACAAAAAGCTCAAGGGTGGTGGAGCATCCTGAAAAAATGARAACAAGATGATTTGGGAGATTACTAGCTAGCCAACCTAGGCACATGTTGAGCTCCAGGCCAATGAGAGATCCCATCTCCAAATAAACAAACACCTATAAAACAAAAAAACAAGTAGTACAGCCTTTCTGAGTTACATTACCCAAGGTTGATCTCTGGCCAACACACACAATTGTACATAGGTGCATGTTTATCTGGACACACATACACATAAACACAGTACCCTACCCATACACACACCTGCTTTATTTAAAAAGTCTTACTTTTTATTATTTTATAGACAAAATTGCTCACAAGTGAAGAGAGGGAACAATGATTGAGCCAGCCTTCAATAAACATAATGATATTTCATGAATTGCTGTAAAACGTATTTAGAAAATTCAGAGTACAGCAGTCTTACAATTCATGAGTTTTATAGGATGTAACTGAAAAAAAATGACCAAGTTTATGCTTATTATATGTTACAATACACAAAATTTCAAGTAGATTTTGAGACTAATGATGACATAGTTGGTCAGTAAAGGTTTATTGCTAATAGATTGAAGATTATGGGGAAAGGAGCTCACACACAAGCAGATTCAACAAGCTTGTGTTCTGCTTGGAATATCGATGATAGAGAAGTCACAGTCAAGGAAGAGTGAGCATCACATGAGAAGACTAAGCTACTATAGTTTTGTGCACAAACATGAGGTAAAAGAAGGGCTATCAAGTGCTAAGCAGTTACAAAATACCTTCAGTAGATTTCAAGCCAGCACTTTGCAGGGATACCTATATCTTCTATTTGATAAAGCTCTCTTCCCCTAAAGGTGCCTGAGGGACATTTCTTCAGTATGTAATAAGATGTAAATTGGAAGAATTCTATTACCAACAGAAATATTAGCCTGAGGCCATGTGGTAATTAAGTACTTAAGCCTGAAGAAATATGTTTAATCATATATTTTTCTACTAAAAGTATTTAAAAACTAAAATGGAGATATTATCAAAGTAAGTTTTATTTGGTAATGAAGACATTAATCTTAACCCGTGTTGTTCTTACTAGTGTCAATTAAAGCCTCACCCTCTGTGAGTGACTGTACCAAATGGTTTTGACTAAGTCTTTTTTGAAACTACTTGACTCATGAAATCATGATTTCAAATTGTCTAACATTTAGAAGAGTAGGAAAAGAAAGAGCTAAATCGCAAATATTTAGCATGTAAGTTAAGGCAATTAAAATATTCATTTTATTTCATGGAATATAATCGTAACATTTGATTCTGTTACATTTATAAATAAATAATTATAAATAAAACACATATTAGTAAAACTTTAGGACAAATTACTTTCAATGAAAGAAATTTAACATTCACCAGAAAAATGCATGATATGTCCTTACAAGTTAGGGAGATTTATATTACTTACCAAAATAAGTTTAATTAGCTTTTATGAAAGATACTTTTCATAAAATTTTGTTCATATTTATTTTTAAGATATGACCTTTTATGATACTCTCTTCATTGTCAATAAAATTTCCCAAATGTTTTGTGATACAAAAATTGACCATTTTATAGGCTTAATATTTCATTTGAAGCAACAAATATTTATATTGATTCCTGAGTTAGATAAGCTATAAATATGTTTGTTTTTGTTGTACAGAAAGGGAGTTGAACTAGAAATGAAGAACAGATTATAATACACACATGCTCACACACATACACACATACACACACACACACACACATATATATATATATATATATATATATATATACCATATAATAAACATATATATATATAATATTATTAGATATATGGGTAAATTAGAGTAGTAACCTATGAGAGAAGTATCTATAGAACTGATTATTATAAATGATGGGATTCATAGTAAAGGAAAGAGGATACAATATTAAGGATGTGGTTTTCATTTATGGAAAAATTAAAACTTGAAGAATTTAAAAATTGAATTTCTCCATCATTGTTGTCAKTTTTCAAGGTTTTAATAATAATATAGAAATAAACAATTGAAATAATCACAATGTTTTAAAATATGCTTATTAAGCACATGCATAAATTTTATTTTAACTATTCAGGAGCCTGTTTTTGCAACTGCTTATATAAAATCTATATAATATCAAAASCATTGTTGCATAGGAAAGGAAAAGGGTACTATAGGCATATAATAAAAAAATCAATATTGATTAGTTGGCAGTGTCAAGCTACTCTAGTCTAATTATATAATTATAAGGAGAGAGAGGAATATATGCACATATACATGCACTGATATAATTACWTCTGTGTTGCCAGTTCTTCCTCAATATTTCTTCCACTTTTAAAAGATATAACACAAAATAGTAATGCTATTGGTAGAAACAATTCTGTTCACAATGTATTGATGAGGTCAAATTAACAAACATTTTCATATTTACTAGATAAAACAAAGCAAAAACAAAACTATACAGAAAAGAAAAATTTAACTGAGTAAAAGTTGGAGAGAAAAATCATTTGTGTTTAAACTGATGAGCACAAGCTTATCAGAGGAAGAAATGGGCAAAGAGAATTCTTTCATTTGTATGTACAGAACTTTGGATTGTGTACAAAGACTCTAAGGCATAAAATATAGGAGACTAGTGACATTCTCTGAGTTCTGATAAAATACATACAGGTAGTTCTGGCGCTATGTGCTACAAATACTGCTGAATCCTTCACGCTACACAAAATCACACAAACAAATCAATGTTCTTATAGAAAATACCTCTAGGGGACTCAATTCTTTTTGTCATTTACCCTTGAAAATGCCAGCACATTCTTGCACTTGGAGCCAGATTCCAGCAGGTTTCTATGATTTCAAATTYAGCTTTGTCAACAGAATGAGTTCCAGAACTGGTGGGGTTACACAAAGAGAAACCTTGTTTCAAAATTAAGGGTCAAACATTAAAAAAATAAAATATTAAAATTTTAAAATCCCAACATACTCTTAAGCACATAATAGCAGTGATTTACAGAGAAAACAATAACACAATATAGAGCTGAAATATTTATAAATATCAATGCAGCAGCTCCTTCTGCCCTGGTTGTCTGGATATCTTTGCAGAAAATGAAAATGAGAGAAAGGAGAGAAAGAAAGGTAGGGTGAGGTAAGACAAAGGTTATGATAATGAAGTATTCAGATAAGAAAAGTGGATACATGAAGAAACTTGAAAGGAAACCCACTCTATATGGATGGTGAAGAATGGAACTCCTTAGTTATGGCTAATTAGCCGAAGAGTGTAGTTTTTTAATATATAAATGTTTTCACTTTAGCCATTAGTTGTCATGGCTACCTGCATTATGTCAAGAATGTGTTTGTGTGTGTGTGTGTGTGTGTGTGTGTGTGTGTGTGTGTGTGTGTTGGGTGTGTGTGTGCAACATATCTAGATTTTTTCAGCATTCATTTAGCATCCCTAGCAGAAAATTGTACAATTCAATTCACAAAATGTGTGTTTCTTTTGGTTGTTAAACTGTAAACAGTGAATATGCCCAACAACCTATCAATTACATTTAAAAATTGTGGTTTCAAAAGTGTCACAACAGGAATAAGAGCTTATTCTCTCCAATAAGGTGACAGACAGCAGCAAAGACTGAATTTTTTATTCAGTTGATGACAAATTGTGAAATGTTTTGAGGAATGAAATATTATTTTATCACATTACATAACAGCTTTCCATTATAGTCATTGTGAGGGCTATACTTGGTTGTCAATTTTACTACAACAGAAACTAACTAATGTACAAATGATTGGRCACACTATGACCAAGGCAACACTTAAAGAAAACTTCCTTCTTYTTGAGCACATATTTTACTTCCTTCTTCTTGARCTTCATGTGGTCTATGAATTGTATCTTGTGTATTCCAAGCTTTTGGGCTAATATTCACTTATCAGTAAGTGTATACTATGTGTGTTCTTTTGTGATTGGGTTACCTCACTCAGGATGATAGTTTCTAGTTCCATCCCATTTGCTTAATAATTTCATGAATTCATTGATTTTAATAGCTGAATATTATTGCATTGTGTAAAAGTACCACATTTTCTGTATCCATTCTTCTGTTGAAGGACATCTGGGTTGTTTCCAGATTCTATGTATTATAAATATGGCTGCTATGAACATAGTGGAACATGTGTCCTTATTACATGTTGGAGCATCTTCTGCATATATGGCTAGGAGTAGTAGAGCTCCGTCCTCAGGTAGTATTATGTCCAATTTTCTAAGGCACTCCCAGACTGAATTCCAGAGTGGTTGTACAAGCTTGCAATTCCATCAACAATGGAAGAGTGTTCCTTTTTCTCCAGAGCCTTGCCAGCATCTCTTGTCACCTGAGTTTAGAAGAGGGAACAAAATATAGAAGGAAGTATGTGGAGCAGAGACTGAAGGAAAGACAATCCAGAGACTGCACCACTTGGGGATTCATCCCATATAAAATCACCAAACCCAGACACTGTTGTGAATGCAAAGAAGTGTTTGCTGATAGGAGCCTGATGTAGTTGTCTCCTGAGAGGATCTGTCAGAGACTGACAAATATGAACATGGACGCTCACAGCCAATTATTGGATTGAGCATGTGTTTCTCAAAGGAGCAGTGAGAGAAAGGACTGAAGGAGATAAAAGTGTGTGCAACCCCATAGGAAGAACAACAATATCAACCAACCAGAATTGGAAGATTTCCCAGAGACTAAACAACCAGCCAAAGAATTCACATGGAGCAACCCATGGCTCCAGCTGCATATGTAGCCAAAGATGGCCTTGTTGGGTATCAAGGGGAGAAGATGTCCTTGGTCTTGTGAAGGCTTTATTCCCCAATGTAGAGGAACTGCCAGGACAGAGGAGCAGGAGTGGGTTGGTGGGTGGGGGGCTATACTCATAGAAGCAGGGGGAAGGAAGACGGGACTGGGGGTTTCAGAGGGGAAATTGGGAAAGGGGATATCATTCGAAATGTAAACAAAAAATCCAATAAAAGAAAATAAAAGAAAAAAAAAAGAAAGCATTCAATAGGGGATTTGCTAGTAGTTTCAGAGGTTTAGTCCATTATCATCATGGTGTACACATGGCTACACACATGGCACTGGAACAGTAGCTGAGAGCTACATCCTCATCTCCAGATATTAAGGGAGTCTGATCCTGGAATGGAATTTGGAAACCCCAAAGCCCATTCTCAGAGACACACTTCCTCCAACAAGGTATCATCTGCCAATCATTCTAATCCTATCCAAGAGTTCCACTCCTTGATGAGTAAGTGATTATATGACCTTGTATGGATCATTCTTATTAAAACCACCACAGGTGTTTGTGTTATACTTTTGGTGGGTATAAAGTCAAATTACATGACTACACTCTAAAATAACAATATGTCACCAAGGGTTGGGTTTCTCCATGAGGAAATGTAGTTGTAGTAAGAAGTCAGCTTTTTGTGAGCTGTCAAGATGATGCCTCTTTATTGAACTCTTCTTCACTGACTGCATTTCAATTACAAGTCTAAAAATTTCTCACAGTTCTTTGTTGTGTGATGTTACTTAAAAGGAAGACATGCATTATTGAAACAAGCAGAAAAATTTATGTGTAAGAAACAAGTATGATGGTTTTATTCAATGTAACCACACTGGGTTTTTTTTTTTTTTGTAACTATTCCAATTCGTCTGGTTAGGAACATGTCATAGTTCAAGGATAAAAATGGTATGATAGCAGTAAGTATGAGGACTTTGGAAATATTGGGAACTATTGAGAACCTCYTTGTGACTACTCCCAGAGAAAAGCAGCTTCCTGGACCACGAACAATAAGGAATGAAGAGAGATGTAGTTTCCTTAGATGCAGATAATAAGTAATAGATGTGGGCCTATCYGTAAACAAATCACATAGGTCATTCCTTCTAATGCTCAGGAAACATTTCTGAAGGAGAGGTGGAATGTACTTAAGAGCCAGTGAGGTGGGAGGGCATATGGAGCCACCTTTACCACTGAACTGTGGGCTAGACAATTTATGAAAGAGAAAGAAACCATAGCCTTTAGCTGTACACACATTGCTAAGCTCACTAAATGCCAACCAATACTACAAAGCCTGGGACCACCCTGAAGTTCTAATTAATATTGGCAAGGCAAAAAAAAAAAATAACATGAATTGACATGAACATGAGAAACAATTATCTTGGGAGAGGACACTGGTGGTTTTAGGAAAGTGGARCTTTGGAGTTCTGTGGCACTGAGGTACAGAGATCTTATTCACACTGACTTGACATGATATCAGAGCAGACTACATGCTTTGACCCTAGCAGGATTACATTTGTTAGTTGTCTCTTTACAAAGCCCCGGACAAACAGTCACCAGCACCACGTGAAATGGGTTTTATTAATAAAATGTCAAAAAGAAAATTAAAAAGTTAGTTCGGATTATTTTTTAATTCTGAGTCTTATTATTCAAAGAAAGATTTTCATTTTATTCAAGAATACATATTTTTAGATATGAAAGTGCTGGCACAGTGGCTCAGATGACATGTGTAAAGATGATAACAGGTATTGTGGATGTTTATACTCATTTTTAATCTTATAAATTCTAGTTCCATCCATTTGCCTGCAAAATTTATGTTGTTATTGCTTTTAATAGTGGAGCAATATTCCATTGCATGAATAAACCACATTTTCTTTACCCATTTTTCAGTTGAGGAGTGTCTAGGTTGTTTCCAGTTTCTGGTTATTATTAATAAAGCTGCAATTAACAGGATATCTGAATTTTGCAGGAACTAGAAAATATCATCCTGAGTGAGGTAACCCAGACCCCAAGGGAYATGCATGATATGTATTCACTGATATGTAGATATTAGACATAAAATATAGAATACCCCGGCTATACTTCACAGACCTAAAGAAGCTAAGCAAGAAGGAAGGCATAAGTGAGAATTCTTGAATCTCACTTAGAAGGGGGAATAAAATAATTATGGGAATTAGAGGGAGTGAGGGACCTGGGTGGGAGAGAGGAAGGGGAGGTTGGAAATGGGGGGTGGCAGAATCAGGTGTAAGGGAAACAGGAATGAAGCTTAGAGGGCCGGGGGAATGAATGGAAATATGAAGTTGCATGGGATGAAGGGGTAGGATACTAGAAAGTTTCAGAGCCCTGGGATGTGGGTCTCCCAGGACCTTGCCCAAAATGCCCATTAGTGGGGAAATGGAACCTGAAGAGACCACCTCCAATAGTTAGACAGAGCCCTAGTGGAGGGATGGGAACACCAAACTGCCTCAAAAATTTGCACCCAAAATTGTTTCTATCTAAAGGAAATGCTGGGACAAAAATGAAGCAGAAACTGAAGGAATGGCTGAGCAGTGACCAGGAAAAATTGGGATCCATTCTGTGAGAGGACACCAAACCTAGACACTATTAGTGACACTATGCTTTACTTGTAGACAAGAGCCTAGCATGTCTGTCCTCTGAGAGGCTCTATCAGCAACTGACTAAGACAGATGCAGATATTTACAGACAAGCTGGGACACCTATGGAAGAGTTAGGTGGAAGGATACACTAAATCTATTAGAAATGAGAGTGGGAATATCCTTGAACTCATTGGTACAGGAGGCAATTTCCTGAGCAGAACACTAGTGTCTCAGGTGCTAAGATCAACAATTAATAAATGGGACCTTAGGGAAACTGAAATCTTCTGTAAGTGTAAGGATACTGTCAATAAAGCAAAACAACAACCTACAGATTGGGAAAATACCTTCTCCCACCCTATGTCTGATACAGAGCTAATATCCAAAATATATAATCAAAAAGTTAGACAGCAACAACCCAAATAACCCAATTTATAAAAATGGAGTAGAGGATTAAACAGAGAATCTCCAATAGCTGAAAAAAAAAATGTTCAATGTCCTAAGTCATCAGGGAAATACAAATCAAAATGACTATGAGATTCTACTTTTAACCTATCCAGTATTTTTAAACAAACGGTCCTCTGTCTCAGAATGATAATAGATTTAATGATTCCCTTAGCCATTTTTGGGCTACATGCATTACCATAACACAGTCCATTAAACAACAAGGATGAATTTGCTCAAAGTTCTAGAAGCTGAGAAAATCATTAGCAAGGTGAAGGGAGACTTTTTGCATGGTGTAAAGTTGCATTTGCTTTCCAAAACACCTGGKAATTACAAATATCACCAAACTACACTTCCCAGAGCACTCCGTATTTGTTTTCATATATCATATGGCCTTAAGTTCACATTATGGCTTTATATGTCTAGTTAGGCTATTTATTTTCTTACTGAATTGCATGAATTGTATAATGTTTCAGGTTGCTTATCCAGCAAACAATTGGAAAATGAATTACTTTCACATACTAGTAATAAAATGCATTAAAATTTTCAGTTCTCTCTTTCTACTATACTTTAACTTTTTCGTTTCAAATTGTCTTATTGGTTTAAGTGAGAAATTTAAGCTATAAAATAGCATTGCTTTGATATATCGCATAATACTACCTAAATAATGATTTGAAATGGTAATTCAGCCAAGCAAAATAGAAAATAGTTGCTCTTATTGTGTCCAATTAACTTCAAAACTAAATAATATAATAATATGATATAATTCCAGGAAATTATTTATTATAACATTTCCAAGTTATCTTTTATGTCATAATTTAAATGTTGATCTAATTGTATTAACAGGCCTAAGAAATGCACCTTTTATTGGACATAATTTTTTTCTTTAACTGTTTTGAGGAAATTAATATAAATCAATATATTTAAAAGAAAAGTCCAGTATCTATATAATTATCACAACTGGGCATGTAATCAAAATGCATTCATATTACCCAAAATGGTAAAAGATAAAATAAAATCAAAGTGAAATAAATAAACAAATAAATTATGATGAATGAACTTTTAGAATTTTACAGAAAAGAAAGAAATATCCCTAATGATGACTTATATTCGACATGAGCTTTCAAAGATATTTCAGATGTAATAAGAGCTCTTAGGTTTATTGTAGCATATAAAAATATGCAAATGGTAAAATATCTTTAAAATTTCAGAGACAATTTCTGAAGATGATTGGGATGGAGACTCACTTGTAGTTGAAATTTAACTGAGAGAAGTCACTGTGCCTTATTGAAATGCAGTTAACAAGTTAAAAAATAAGCAAGTATATGTATTTAATTTAAATTTCTTTAGAAATTCACTGGCATATGTGTTCTTCGAGTTTTTTTGTATGTGTATAAATCTATGTGTGTGTGTGCGTGTGTATGTGTGTGTGTATGCATGAGTGAGTGTGTGTSTCTCTSTGTGTGTGTGTGTGTAAAAATCTTCTGTAGTTTGCCCCTGAGGAAACAGGACTTCTACACAGAAGCAATTGAGACTTTGTTTCTGAGTCTTTGAAATATATTACTGTAGCATAATGCTTCTAAATTTGATGTCTCCTTAATAGAAAGTTTAATCAGTTCTTCAGTACAACATATGGTCATATAGTCTCTCTGCAGCAAAGGGCTATAGTAACAATCCTAGTTTTTTTTAAGCACATGCTTCTTCTCAATCTATAGTTATTTGCTAAACATTTATCAGCCAACCTTCCCACCTGTGAGATTTTCAAAATTTCTGCAAACTTAATGTCTGCTTCCTGAGTTATTGTAAGTAAAAGTTTTGACATTTCATTATTATTTTTGCTTCTATATTTACAAAGACAAAAGTCATAGTCACTTCATCTGTGACTTTTCTTCCAGTCTATGATGAACAATAAAAAAATATTTTCAGTTCTCTCATTCAAATCTATTGAGGACTTTTGAAGCAGTGGTTATTAAAGGAATAGACTAACTAAGTAGGAGCACGAGATGTGACTTAATGTTTGCTTTTGTTACTTCTGCTTCTACTGTTACTGTTTTGTTATTATTTTACTTTTCCAAGCATAGAAAGTGACCACATGAAAAAGAAGGTAAATCTGTGGAATCTGGTGCTATTTAAGAGCTTCTCAAATGGTAGTACAGTAGACAGATAGTACACTGAGAATTTGATTAAAACATAAGTGAACCACAGTGTAGATATAACAACAAAATAATTTCTGTAAGTACCTATCTCCATATTTGGCTCTGAAAACACAACTTAGCTACTTATGTAACTGAATTATTTACTGTCTTTAATAATTCTGTAACAACCTCTCATCAATCCCCCCACAGAGTTTTCTCTAGATTTTTAAATCTATTTTTATCTAACGGTTGCCTCTAAAATTTTATTTCCAAAATTAACTGATTTATCCTAGATTTGTTTGGTTTTTATTGGCTTCTTCTTTTAGTTTGGTAGTCAAGATTCTGTGCCAAAAGACACCAAGTATCACTATTTAGGAGAGTGTAATTACATTTTATAGCCATCTTTTTATTTTTTGGCATTTGCATACTTGCCTACACCAGTTAGACTAACCCTGGCATTTTGTGCTTCTAATATATAAATATATATTAATATATAAAATAACACAAAATATACCCACTTATTAAATACTTTACTTAGGAAAAACCACAACTCAGGTCTGACCTTCTTTGACTTTTCTACCATAGTTTACATGATTATAAGTTAAGAGATGGAATGTGCCTTTTTATCTCCTAAGTCACTGAGCTTAAACCAGAAAAGAACACATAACATGATTTCAAAGACATCAAATTTATTAATAATGCTAAACCTTCCAAGTAGTATTTAATGTCATAATATTTGTGCATATTCAATGTGCACAAATTGGCACATTTAGTGCAACTATGATTTGATGATACACAGTTTGAAGACAAGTCTAGCATCAGTTTTACAAATATTCCCCAGTTCCCTACCCCAAAAAGATAAGAATAATCTTTAATGCAGAAAATAAATATTTTAGGTATTATGTGTTCTACTTCAACAATATATGCATGCATTAAATATTCAATCAAACATTTTGATTAAGGAAGCAGATGACCTTTAAAAAGTTTCAAATTTAATCAGCAGATGTACTACATACTTTAAACATGACTTTGTCTACTAAGAAATAGCCCTACAAACCACAATACAATCTACTGCTTATGGCAATTGAATTACTAAACAATGATTTCCATATTTATTCGCCTGTCCTTTCCATATTTATTCATCATAACTTACCGCCATATAAATCTTAGGTCACATCATTTTCTACAGCACTCATTTAAAAAATAAATTAATTCTTAAAATGTGCCAATCGTTTTCAATCTCGTATGCTATAATTTCTTTAAATAAATTCTTTCTACTGATATACTGACCTTTTTGTTAGGAATTAGGTTGTATAAYGTTATATTTTTGTTTCCTCAAAAATATTTACTTTAATGATAATTGACTCCTCACCATACCAAAATTGGCACTAAATATATATTGGAACTTCACTATCTGTCATTAATCTGAAATAAAGCTGAATCTTCCTAATCCAAAGGATCCAGATTAAAAGTGGATTTTCTTACTTCATGTTATTTAAGAAAAACTGATCCACAGGTATAATTAGGCTCTTGGGTATAAATTAATTTTAGATGTAGACAAGATGACAACAAAATATATTCATCACAGTTTCTAAGGTGGAAGCTTCCTGTGTCACCCTTTTGCACATTTCTTTTCAAAAATTTTTCGAAGTAATCATATCCAGTTAAGAGAAGTATTTCTTATAACCCTTTTCTTCCCCATTTAGCAGTGATTGTAATGCATTTTTCTGTGTTCGACAGTCCAAATAGTTGAAAGTAGAGAGTAAGCTTTAATTTACTTTATACCTCAAATATAATTTTTCTTCATTTATTTTTTGTTCAATTTAAAATAGATTTTTGTATAATTTCCTAAATATGTACTGTATTCACATTTCCTTTTACCTTCATCTGCCCCTCCAAACTCATCTTGTATCTCTCACAATGCTTCTCAAATTCATGACCCTTTCTTAAATTATAATTGTTACATGACCCTTTCTTCTTTAATTATAATTGTTATATATAGTCACACAAGCATGCATATGTGCACACATACATTTAGTGTTGTTTATATTGTTTATAAGTACATATGTTTAAGGCTGGTGGACAAACTTATAGGAATTTATGATTCCTCTTCTCCTAGCAGCCATTAATTTCCTGTAGTTCTTCATTTAGGAATGAGATCCTATGAGATCTCTCTCAATTATGTTTGCATGTCAACTGTTGTCATTACTATTCAGGACTTGTCCAGTCAAAATCTACTAACATTTCATTGATCATATATGAAAGATATGTTCTCACAGCAGAAATATTAACCTTTGACAATTATAATATTTTTGTTACACATGCCTGATGTTTTCTGATCCTTCAGTATAGGGTTCTCATAGTAAATATATCATTTGAAGGTAGATACCTTACAGTCAAGGCTTTCCTTAATTTTGATCACCTGTAATTCTCTGTAATGGTCTCAATTGGCTATAGGCAGAAGCTTTTTAATAAGTGGGGAAAACACTTCTCAGTGAGTACGATACAATTTTTTTGATAGAGTTACAAGTTATACAATCATCAGAAAGTGGATAGAGCAGGTTCTATTCTAGGTTCCATGAGATAAAATAACTTCTTTTGTTGGATATTTTATTTACTTACATTTCAAATGTTATCCACTTTCCAGGTTTCCCCTCGTCAAACCCCTATCCCATCCTCCCTTCCCCTGCTTATATGAGGGTGCTCCACCACCCACCCACCAGCTCCTGCCTCAGCATTCTAGCATTCCCCTACACTGGGACATCAAGCATTCACAGGACCAAGGGSCTCTCCTCCCATTGATGCCAGATAAGGTCATCTTCTGCTACATATGCAGCTGGAGACATGGGTCCCTCCATGTGTACTCTTTGGTTGATGGTTTACTCCCTGGGAGTTCTTGCGGGTTTCGTTGGTTGATATTTTTGGTCTCCCTATGGGTTTATAAACGCCTTTAGCTCCTTCAGTCCTTCTGCTAACTACTCTTCCTTTGGGGAGCTCATGCTCAGTCAGAAGGTTGGCTGCGAACATCCTCATCTGTATTGGTCAGGCTCTGGTGGAGCCTCTCGGCTACATCAGGTTCCTGCCAACAAACACTTCTTGGCATCAGCAATAGTGTCTGGGTTTGGTGTCTGCATATGGCATGGATCCCCAGCTAGGGCAGACTCTAGAGAATGTTTCCTTCTGTCTTTGCTCCACTCTTTGTCCCTGTATTTCCTTTAGACAGGAGTAGTTCTGAGTTAAACTTTTGAAGAATAACATTATTTTTTGTCTTTATTTATTTACACTCCAGATTTTATTCCTATCCCCATGTCCACCCTCCAACTGTTCCACATCCCATATGTCCTCCCCATTTCCCCGTGTCCACTATAATGCCCTCTCCACCCCACCCCTACCAAACCAGACCTCTAAACGCCCTATTGCCTCCAGTCTCTTGATGGTTAGGAGCACCTTCTCTGACTAAACCCAGTCCTCTGCTCTATATGTTTAGGGAGCCTCATATCAGGTGATGTAATGCTGCCTGGTTGGTGGACCAGTATCTGAGGGATCTCAGCAGTCCAGGTTAATTGAGACTTCTGTTCCTCCTACAGGGTCACCCTGCTACTCAGATTCTTCCAGTCTTTCCCTAATTCAACCACAGTAGTCAGAAGCTTCTGTCCATTGGTTGGGTGCAAATATGTGCATCTGACTCTTTTAGTTACTTGATGGGTCTTCCAGAGTATAATCATGATAAGTCCCCTTTTGTGAGTGCTCCACAGCCTCAGTCATAGTGTCAGACCTTGGGATCTCTCCTTGAGCTAGATCCAACTTTGGACCTGTCCCTGGACCTTCTTTTCCTCAGACTCCTCTCCATTTCCATTCCTGCAGTTCTTTCAGACAAGAACAATTATGTGTCTGAGTTTTGACTGTGGAATGGCAACCCCCTCCCTCATTTGATGCTCTGTCTTTCTGCTGAAGGTGGGCTCTATAAGTTCTCTCTCCCTACTGTTGGGCATTTCATCTAAAGTCCCTCTCTTTGAGTCATGAGAGTTTTTCACCTCCCAGGTCTCTGGTGCATTCTGGAGGGTCTCCCCAACCTTATACCTCAAAAGGTTGCCTGTTTCCATTCCACACATACTCAGACATGATCATTGGTACTCTACTCATGATAGCTAGGAAATGGAAACAACCAAACAACCTTCAACCTGTGGATAAAATAAATAAATATGAAATAGATGAAATAGAATTATGTTCTGGTGTAAAAAAAAAAAGGAACTAATAAAAAATTCAGGTATATGCATGGAACTAGGAAATATTGAGTGAGGTAACCCAAACCAGAAAGACAAATGCTGTACTATTTTCTTATGTGTAGAGTCAATTCCAAATGCACAATAAGTATAGAACCTGGAATAATTGGAACTCAGAAATAAAGAAGGAAGAATAGGGCACATGTGCTATCAGAAGTGAGTGGAGAGGAAGCTTTAACTTGGGATGAGAAGAAAAGTAGCCAGATGTCAAGGAAGTAAGGAGGATAAAAATTCACATGTTTGAGAAACCCATAGATAAATCAATTTTAATATTTACTTAAAATTCACATGCGATATAAACTAATATATGTATATACAAATATAATTCACAAGTTTAGGTAATAAAATTCCTTCTAAGGACTATAGGCTATCAAAATCCCAGTACAGGCCAAGAGAAAACTTTCTTCAAGTTATTTTTCAGTGAAGTTCAAAAGACTTTAAGAACTATATAGACTCTTGCCATTGAAATTGGTTGCTTCCCAGAACCTGAAGAAAATATCTAATAGCTGAAGATACCACACACTTAGCTCACAGGCTTGTGGCAATTGATTTGGTATTTACCTGGAAGCCTTATTTCTGAAGACAGTTTCTCATAGTATCTGAAGGTGCTATCAAAGCTGCCAAAGGAGAAAACAATGAGAACCCCTACCTACCAATAATGACAATGAACAATAACAATTTCTAGCCAGCCAAGACAGTCCCAGTGATGCAATAGGGATGTTTACATATTGAGCATAAGTATTAGCTTTCTAACAAGACTACTCACCACTCAACTGAGAGGAAATTCAAGCTTGGTAGTATAAACCTATCCAACTTTCCATGGCTGGTGAGGACATGGCCTATTCCTGTAAACATTCAGCTATCATGATTTATTATGAGAAAATAAACTGTTAAATTACATTTTAAATTGTATCTTTTATTCTTATTCTTTAAGATTTTGGTGAATGTTGTAAACACACTGATCTGTCTAAAGAATGTGTCACATTGATGAAACATTACAGGACTTCATCATTGATGATAAGTCCACAGAACTTGTTATAATTGATGATCTGTTTGTAACACTTGTCAACATTGATGATCTATTTATAGTACCACCCATTGACAGTGATGATATATCTACAAGATTTTTCATCATTGCCTCTTTAGTTTGTTATGATATATGTGGATAGTCATTTGCACAATTATGAACTTTATTTCTTAACTAACTCACTGCTTGTCAAGTTTCCTGCTGTAAAATTAAATATATTCTCTTTCTATTCTATATTTGTTTAAAACTGTTACTAAAATTATTCTCACAGGTAATTGTGGTAATAATGAGCATGCTTCTTAGAATGCATGTCTTTAAACCTTACAAGAATACTTCTGGTATAATGGATCGCATCCTCACATTGTATTCTATTATTTAAGACAGTATGGTGTAAAATCAGTGTCAATTCATGATACCACTTCTTTCTATACTGAGAAAAATAAAGCATTATTTGGAACCTATAACTGTCATGTACCTGATAAGTAAGAGATATATAGATATAGATGATATAGATGGATATAGATAAAGACACAGATGATATAGATGTATATTTATTTTAATGCCTTAGTTTTGATGCTGAAGATTCTTTATGCTCATGCTATATATTTTATAGCTCTACCCTAATAATTAATTTCTTCAGTGAACTATTAAAAACTGGAAATTGATGTTAACATTCAAGTTTCAGGTGTTCACTTTGATGCCCACATAACCTTCTTGTAGTTGATATGTAGGTGCAATACAAATGGAAGTATGAGTAAGAATTCTCTCTTTCTTAAACTGGTTTTACACACCATTAATCCTAACATGGAGGAGGCAGAAGTAGTTGAACCTCTGTGAATGTGAGGTCAGTTTATTCTATGCAGTTAGTTCTAGCACATCTAGATCAGCTCAATAACAAACACACAAAAAGTTATTGAAGAATTTCACCTTGGATTAAAATCACTAGACATTTCTGACATTGAAAGCTTTTCTAAAATGTTATTTAAACATAGCTGGCTTATTCACTATAATTAACGACAGAATGGCAGTTTTTTAGTTAATAAAAAAGTGTTCCCTTTGGACTAGGAAAAACTAAGGATTAAATTTAGGACCACCAATTCAAAGAAAGATATAAATATTCAGTTTTTCTAGAAATAATTTTAGAGATTCATAAAGGACAGCAAAAGTACTTCAGTGGTCCTTCTGGTACTCAAATAAGAAAAGCGTATTCATTTAAAAAGGAACTTTAAGTTCTATATTTCACATATCAGGTATCAATATACATCAAACTGATTTATATTTTTTTCAGAAACCCAGCATTAAGTGCATGAATTATATATTATATATTATATATTATATATTTATATATTTGTTATAGGATCAAGAAAATTCAGTGTAGTGGATAAGTGACAAAATAAAACTTTTGAAAATTCATTTTCAAAATGTTTGTTACAAAATTAGATGATAAATGTATCATCTATATTTGATATCAAATTTCATGTTCTGGGGATATAAACAGATAATTCATGAATTTTCTTCAATTACAATATAATGTTTGATGCATTACTTTACTAATTTTATTTGACATAAAGAGTCTCTTTAATTATTTACATAGACTCATTATGAAATATGGGATGTGTAATGTAATGAGTCACCGGATTAAATGAGCAGTGATTAGCTACAATTACTGTGGTAGGTACAACCAGTGAATAAGTATTATGAATTTAACTAGTCTAACTATGCCTTCATGTTCACTGAGAGAGAAGTGCTTCATTGCATGAACTGTGGGATAGAACTTTTAGCAGAAGTTTTGACAAGGGTAAAAAGTCAAAATATTCATGGCATGAAACCATAGAAACTTTAGGATGAGTAGATCTGAACCATAATATATACATAATAATCGAATGCTTTGTTTTACTATTTGTTGCTGAAAGATTCTACTTTTATTCAAGAACCCTTCCAACTCCATGTAGAATCTGAATTTTTAAGGCTAATTTATAAAGGTGAAATTAACAAATTTCAGAAGTTTTCAAACACTTCTAATTATGATCACATGCAATATTATTATACAGTATAGAATTAGAATTATTGTGTATTATTTTTTTGATTTCAAATAAGCGCTACTTGAATTTTAGTACTATATTATTTAATAACATTCCTGTGTTGCTATTATTATCTGTGATGTTACCTGTTGTCAAAGTGTTTTTCTGTTATTTTTTCCATTTTAATGGCTTTTTCATAATATATAAATTTAAAATATTGAAAATCACCTCACACATGTATCTTTATTATAGCTTATTTGTCCATTAAGGTCATAATTTTATTTGTTTGAATTTTCTCATATAATTTAAATAATTACTTTAAAAGTCAAAGAGCAATTCTTAAATTCATCTGGAATAACACAAAACCCAAGATAGCTAAGACTATTATCAACAGTAAAAGTACTTCTGGGGGAATCAGTATCCCTGACCTCAAACAATACTACAGAGCAGTAGTGCTAAAAACTGCATGGTATAGGTACAGGGACAGGAAGGTGGATCAATGGAATAGGATTGAAGACCCAGAATTGAACCCACACATCTATGGCCAATTGATCTTCGACAAAGGAGCTGAAAACATCCAGTGGAA
>BDUI01008250.1:47857-60837 GCA_002335545.1 Apodemus speciosus
TGTGTTTCTACCTGTTGACCCATGTTCTCCTATATTTCTTTAAGGGAATTATTTATGTCCTTCTTGAAGTCCTCCATCAACAATATGAGATATGATTTTAAATCTAGCTCTTGCTTTTCTGATGTGATGGAGTATGCAGGATTTGCTGTTGTGGGAGAACTGGGTTCTGATGGTGCCATGTTGCCTTGGTTACTGTAGGTAATGATCTTGCATTTGCCTTTGGCCATCTCGTTATCTCTGGTGTTAGCTGGTCTTGCTGTCTCAATCTTTTCTGTCCTGCTGGCCTGTGTTTCTGTACTTCTGAGATTCCTTTTCCTGTTCTGCAAACAGCTGGTTCTCCAGGAAGTATCAGGTGATGGGGTCTTTCCTGTGGCAAATTTGGCAAGGGTCGGATGCCCTGCAGGCTGCCATTTCTCAAATGTTCTGCTGCTGCCAGATTTCAAATGCTCTGCTGATGCTGGTCTGGAATGCACTGCTTCTACCAGTTCGAATGCACCTACTGGTGCCAGTTCTCGAATGACCTGCTCCTGCCAGTTCTTGAATGCTGTGCTCCTGCCTGTTCCCTAGAGAGTATCAGGAAGTAGGCTCTTCCCTGTGTCAGAAGGGGCACAGGTCAAATAACTTGCTTCTGCCTGATACCCCAGAGAGTATTAGGAAGCATGATCTTCCCCATGTCAGATGTGGCACAGGTCTACCACATCCGATGGATGGGGCAGTGGTGATTAACCTGCTCCTGGCAGTTCTCTAGAAACTATCAGGAAGTGGGATCTTCCCCATGTCAGATGCGGCACCAGTCTCTGAGAGCAGAACTCCCTCTAAGCACAGGACTCCCTGCAGGTCAAATGCTCCCTTGTAGGATATGCCCAGACAGCTGAAGAGCTGCCCAGCTCCTATGTGTAGAAGGAAACCAGGCAGACTGTGTCCCGAGTGATCTTTCACTCTGTTGTTCTCTGCGTACCTGGCTGAGCTGGCTGCTTGGTCACAGGAGCCAAGATGGTGGCCGTATCGCCTCTATTTTATCTGAAATATTGTCCATGTAAATCTTTAATTTTATCATAAAGTGTTTTTACTTTCCTTTTCAATAAAAAAAAGAAAAGAAAAGAAAAAAAGGAATTATTTCCTTTATTTTATTTTATATTTTATTTTATTTTTCAGTATTTTGCCCATGTTTGGTTCTAATCAGGGTTTCTGGGCTATCCAGCTCCAGTTCCTGGCCATCTAGGCAGTGTAGGGCATGGGCTTCTTCTCCTGGTATGGACCTCAAGTTAAACCAAACATTTGTTGGCCATTCCCACAAATTCTGTGCCCCAATGCATCTTCCAGGAAGGAAAGATTGTAGGTCAAGGGTTTTGTGGATGGGTTGTTGTCCAAATTTCTCTTGCCATAGCCTACAGAAAACCTTCTCATGCCAAAGAGATTAGAACGTGGGGTGAAGTCTCCATATAGGCATCAGTTAGATCACTCAATGTTCAATGAGATTTGTGGATGTTGTCCTTGGCGATGGGGTCCATTGTCAGTTTTCAGATAGTGATTCTACCCTATAATCAGTCTGGATTATTTAGAAATCTCATTGTTTGGGTTAATTGTCTCAAAAACCTTATAAAAATGATGTTGCTTAAGCCATTCCCAGGAGATAGTAGATTGATTTATTTGTTTGTTTGTTTGTTTGTCTGTCTGTTTGTATGTCTGTCTTTTAAGGGAATCAACAGTAGATATATAGCAGACTTAGCCCAGAAGTCCTTCAGACATTCTTAGACAAGTATGAACAAAGCAGAGAGCCTATGCCTTCAACTTAGCAAAGGAACTAACATTAGAATGCATGGGACACATCCACCCTGCTTCTTTCTAGCTCATGGTTTTCAATCAATTTAAGTTATTTCTCCTACATTTAAAGATGTCTGAATACCACCTATCCTGCCATAGGAACTCTTTTATAGTTTCTTAGACTCATATAATTGGAGTGCTTAGAAAATAGAGTCCTTTAGGTTAAATATGTCTCCGAGGATTAAGGTTCTCTCAAGCTTCTCAAACAGCAGTCCTCTAGTTTCATTTTAAGACACTTTCCTTCATCCTGAAACTATCCATTCTTTTTGAGCATTGACCTTCAGGAACTAATTTCTTACTTTGGGTCAAAATACTATCCCATAGAATTTCTATGTGTTTGAATCGGATACCTGCAGATATACAGAGCAAGTTAATTTATACTCCCTCATAATATCGTCTCAAATGTTTAAAAATATTTACTGCAATCACTGCTTGTTATTCATTTTGTAGATTTATTTGAGTGCAATTGACAAATACACGTTGTCCTATCCTCCAGAAACACCACAGCCCTCAAAAATCTCACATCTGGGCAAGGGTTTGGAGACAACAGTGAATCATCTGGCAGAAAGAAATCTCACTTTTTTTTTTTATTGGATATATCTTTATTTACATTTCATTTCCCTTTTTCCTGGTTTCCCCGTCCCCCCAATGTCCCATATGTCTTTTCACCTCTCCTCCCCCCCATCCCCCCATTCACCCCTTCCCACATCCCTGTTTTTGTTCTCTCCTACACTGCTGCAAATCTCACTTTTAATCACTACATGACTCTGAAGAATTTTTAGGTGCCATACTGAGAATGAATCTATTTTTAAAAACTAAAAAACCCTAGTAACCTGAGATCAAGTAACGCACAAAGTAAAGGAACATCAGTTTGGTCTGTCATAGACTCTGACAGGAAGGTCTGCAAAGCAGCTGGGGGAATCAGGAGGGCTGGACATCCACAAGCTGACCACATCAGCTAGCAGTAGGCTGGGTCGGTCAGCAGGCATTAGACCAGTCCTTAGTGGCTGAGCACTGATCTTTAGAGTTTAATGCCTCTTGAGTCTGAAATCAGAGGATGAATCAAATTCGGGAGCCCCCTGTCATTCACTGCTGTACATTCTAAGAATTCCCATTAATATACATGATAGTCACAATGGTACCCCTCCTGCAGAGACATAGTCAGGAGACCTTGAAAATACAAAGGAAGGTGCTTAGGCTATACTGAACTCAGTGCTGAAGATACTTCCCACATTTCCAGTGCACTTGGAAGACGTCTTCAGGTGAATATTAGCTACCCTAGGGTTCCATACTGGAGAGTCTCAGAAGGATGAGACTCTGCTCAGCCCATCATATACAAAGTCAAGTGTGCCCAGCAGAAGTCTAAATTACACAGAGGAATAAAAGAACCACTGTGAAGACAGCTCTCATGGACAACAGGCACTTGGCTAATATAAACTCAGAAACAAGCATCTGTAATTCACCAGCTCCCCTACATCCTATGTGTATATTTCTCAGTGTCCAATTTTTGAAGGGCCAGAGTATTACGGGAAATGTTAAAAAAAAAAAAAAAAGTGAACTGCCATCTTTCCTGCCCCAACCATGCCTCATCACCATGTCCTAATGGGGTCCTGGCTCAGCATCTTCTCACCATCGAGTTATTCTCTCCCAGCTAGCTCCCACAGCTTCTCAGCTGTGTTCCCTCCCCACCATAGGCACACCTACACTACAGTTAACCAAGTAAAGCAAAACTCTTAAAGCTTCATCAATCAATCAATCAATCAATCAATCAATCAATCAATCAGAAATTCACAATTTATTAAATTATTTTTGTTTGAACCAGGGTCTTTTTTTTAAACATGTATTTATTGTATGTAAGTACAGTGTAGCTGTCTTCAGACACTGTTTCTTCTTGCTCCTGCCCCACTCACTTACTCACTATAACTGTCTTCAGATACATCAGAAGAGGGCATCAGATCCCATTACAGATGGTTGTGAGCCATCATGTGGTTGCTGGGATTTGAACTCGCGACCTTTGGAAGAGCAGTCAGTGCTCTTAACCACTGAGCCATCTCTCCAGCCCAGGAAATTCACAATTTACAAGATGCCAATTTAATAATTTAAGAGCCAATTGATAATGATAAAAGCTTTATCCCAATATTTCTAACCTTATTTAAAAAAAAAAACTTAGCTATTTTGGCTAGTAGGTGTCACACAGGTCCACATCAGAAGCCACCTGTCCCTCTCTCCTCCTGAAACCTCTGAAGCTCTGCCTCCTCTTTCCTGTCCAATCACAGGCCTTCCACTGCCCTAATATGATTGGACATGGAAAATCTTGCAACACCAGAGGGTGTCCCCATTTCAACTTTTTTCTTTTCCCTCATGTATTTAACAGAATTTTAAATGTATTTTAATTTGTTTGTCATTCATTTCCATACACTTACCTAATTTTGTTTATGTTTTCTCCCTTATTTGGTGGCTTTTATTTTCTTTTCCTTAGTTTCCTTTCTTTCTGTTCCCCACAATTCCTCCCTATACCCACTTTTCTTTTGACAAAATATTATTGGATTTTCTTTATAATTTGTTTGTTTTCTACATTCTTTTACAATCATGTGTTTGTTATCTTCTTATATTTAACTTTTTTAGCTTTTCTCATTCTTTTTTATTTATTAATTAATGTATTTATTCATTTTACAACCCAAATGCAGCCTCTTCTGCCTCCTTTCTTTTCAGTCCCACACTTATTAATCCCTTTACCCACCTCCCCTCTTCCTCAGAGAAGGGGAATCCCTACTTGGGTACCAACCCACCCTGGAATATCAAGTCACAACAAAACTAAGGAGTCCCAACCAGGCAGACTTGCTAGGGGAAGGGGATCCAATGGCAGGGTCCCACATGACAAATGGAGAGAACAAGCTCCTGCAAGTTATTATTAGACCTTCACATGTGCACTGTCGCACGTGCGTGTCACATACTTGCCCTGTACCACACACAAATAAATAAAATGTAATAAAATTAAAAATACAAGGCAAATAATATCCAAGGCTATGAGGGAAAACACAGATTCATCAGCAAATGCTGAAGCATCAGATAACATCAGATATCTCCTTAGCAAACTGTGAAGCCATGGAGCATGAAACATTATATTTCAAATTGAAAAGGTAAAAAACTGTCAAGTAAGATTGAAAAATTTAGTCAAGCTATTGTTTAAAACTAATGGTAAATAAATATTTCAAGACAATCACAAATTTAAAAAATAACAAAAGGTGGGCAGTGGTGGCACACGCCTTTAATCCCAGCACCCCAAAGGCAGAGGCAGGCAGATTTCTGAGTTCGAGGCCAGCCTGGTCTACAGAGTGAGTTCCAGAAAAACCAGAACCAGTTTTCAATTAAAATTTTTTTAAATGCATAAAAGCAGGGGGTGAGATGGCACAGTGGTTAAGAGCATTGACTGTTCTTCCAAAAGTCCTGAGTACAAATCCTAGCATCCACATGGTGACCCACAGCCATCCATAATGAGATCTGTCACCTTCTTCTGGTGCCTAAAGACAGCTACAGTGTACTCACATATAATAAATAAATCTTTTTAAAAAATGGGAAAATTCATTTTAAAAAAAAAAAGACTGAAACATCTGGAAAGCACTGTAAAYAGTACAGCACAATAAAACTGCAGCTAGCATAAGAAATTGTACTGTTTAGTCCTCATCCTGGACATGAAACTTCTATTTAATAATCTTGTGCAATGATACTTCATTCAAGAATAACACCTCTGGGCATATACCCAGAAGATGCTCCAGCATGTAATAAGAACACATGCTTCACTATGTTCAAGCAGCCTTATTTATAATAGCCAGAAGCTGGAAACAACCAGATGTCCCTCAACAGAGATATACAGAAAATGTGGTACATTTACACAATGGAGTACTACTCAGCTATTAAAAACAATGACTTCATGAAATTCTTAGACAAATGGATGGAACTTGAAAACATCATCCTGTGTGAGATAACCCAATCACAAAAGAATACATACAGTAAATACTCACCCATAAGTGGATATTAGTCCAAAAGCTCGGAATATCCAAGATACAATGCACAGACCATATGAAGCTCATGAAGAAGGAAGGCCAAAGTGTGGATGCTTCGGTGCTTATTAGAAGGGGGAACAAAATACTCACAGGAGGAACTATGTAGACAAAGTGCACAGCGGAGACTGAAGGAAAGGCCATCCAGAGACTGCCCCACCTGGGGATGCATCCCATATACAAACACCAAATCTGGACACTACTGCAGATGCCAAGAAGTGCTTACTGACAGGAGCCTGATATAGTCATCTCCTTAGAGGCTCTGCTAAACTTGACAAATACAGAGGTGGACGCTTGCACCCAACCATTAGAACTGAGCGTGGGGTCCCCGATGGAGGAGTTGGAGAAGGGACTGAAGGAGCTGAGGGGCATGGGGGGAGCAACAGTGTCATCTGGCCAGACACCCCCAGAGCTCCTGAGGATGGGACCACCAACAAAAGTGTATACATGGAGGGATCCATGGCTCTGGCTGAATATGTGGTAGAGGGTGGCCTTGTTGGACATCAGTGGGAGGGGAGGAGCGGCCCTTGGGCCTGAGCATGTTCAATGCCCCAGTATAGGGGAATGCCAGGGCTGGAAGGCAGGAGTGACTTGGGGGGGAGGGGCAAGGGATAGGGGTTTCCAGAGGGAAGACCTGGAAAAGGGATAACATTTGAAATGTAAATAAAGAAAATATCCAATAAAAGAAAAAAGTGAAAACAAAAGATTAACATCTATAAAAACAGTAATTTTCTTTTTAGCTTAAATAAATACAGTGATCAAGATGATCTATATGCATCACATATTCTGTGTTTCTGTGCATCGACTTATATAATTCTTAACTGAATTTAAAATATCAAATATTTAAATGTACCTTAGGCATTTTTTTTATTTTTCAAGAAGCTCATTTTATTGAAAATATTTTCATTTTGCACTTAAGAATATGAGCATGTTGAACTCTAAAGTTTCTCATTCACATCTGCAAATTAAAAAATAATTTCAGGCAAACAGAAACTATAGTCATACTGGCTCTACCTTAAAACTTGCTACACTAATGGGCTATGATAATTCCAGTCACCTTTTCACTAATTMGTTTCTCCTGATACTTAGAGAGAAAATGCTGTGTGGGTGACTCCTCTCTTTGCTCGCCAAATTGCTCCTGAGTTCTAACTATGCATCTCAGTCAGAATGCTTCTTCCAGGGCAAGATATTAAATCTGACATGAGGCCTGGAACCTTACAACCTTAAATGAGACTGACAGTCAAGAGGAAGTGCTATTTACCAACAGTCTTTACAGAGCCCAAGCCTATTAAATTGTTTCAACTTGGTTCTGATCACTTCAGAATTACAAAGCAAATTAAATCAAGATTTCATTTTGTAGTTTACAGTTTATATCTTTAGTATGTATTATTCAACTCAGTTCTCAATATAAAAAACAGTATAGCACCAGTTTTTATAGCGATTTAGAGAAATTGATATCAATGTATATACCCTATGTTCACTGAAAACCACGAATTTACTCATGATTACCATATTTGTGCCAAGCTAGACTATAGCTTAGCAGCTGGTTTCACAATTGGATTTATGTGAACAAGGAGGAAGAGAAATAAAGGAAATACTTGAATATTTCAAAAATTGGCAACATTTTCTCTGCATTTAGAACTTACTATATAGAATTGTATTGATAATACAACTTCAAATATTACTCTTCATTAGGTTTTTATGAGCTGAAATATACTTTGTGACAAATTCTCACAGGATAAGTATTTCGGATATCATAACGAAGTAACACTCAAGAATGGACCATGCTATAGCTATATAATTACATACGAATAAGTGAGGCAGTTTTTAGACAAATGAAAACCAATGATGTTCTGAGATATTCATGTATCTGGAATCATGAAAGCTTTAAATTCAAAAAAGTAGGTTTTAATCTTTTTTTTTTACTTGTATAAGTATGGACTTAATTTATCTGCTTGGCTATCATATGATCATTTAAATTATATAGAATAAGCTCTACCAACCTCCAGTTTTTTGCACTAATTACATAAAACATGAACATTATAAGGATTTTCTCTGTCTGGTCATGATTTCATTGCAGGGGTTGACACAGTACAAAAGGTAGGTTTCATTTTTCATTCTGTTGAATAAATACATGCATCTGTGATTAGCATATAGATTATTTAATAAGTATGTCTGTTAATATTAGGCATACATATTCCTTCATTCTCCACATCATTAGGTTTCCTTCTGCTTTAATAAATACCAGGTATCAGATACTTGAATTACTATAATATATATTCCTATTTCCTGCATTGCTTGGCATATGTATACATTTACATCCATTAAAATAATTCTAGGCACTCTATCTATTAGCCTTCAGGTTCACAGATGTAAGACAATAGAAATTCATCATGTTTTCTTGTAATATCTAATCATATATGTGAGGTAGATGAATGCTGTGCTTCAGACTTCTTTACTACCCAGCCTGATTTTCTTGTGTGTAAGCTTTTCTGTATGTTTCATGTTCTTCTCTATCCTCCCAATGGCTCCTGAAGAGACATGAAAAAATTCACCTACTTTCCATGTTCAATATTTAGTACATAGCCACATATAACTCTAAAAGGAGATAGGAAACATACTGTGGCTATAGGTAGAGAAAGAGAAACCAGGTTAATCAAAAGCTGGCTAATCTCTATCACAACCTGTCCTTGTTGTGAGGAATTTTCTATCATTTCTCCTCAAACACATGCTCATAAGAAGCACAGTTCTGAGCAAAACAACTGAAAGCTGTTGTTTGTCATGCTGGCACCAAGAAACAATGCGGGCTTTCTGGATGACAGGATGTTCTCTCCATGAGGCGCTTACAAAACTGAAGAATGTGTGGAACTAAAGAAAGCGCAATTTCTTCACTAAGTACTTAATAGAGAATGGTGGGACACTAAGGAAACAGCAATGAAATCGCCTACTTAAAAAGGAGATGGGGAATCCAAAGAAGCCTTTGGTATTCTGCTGGGCAGGGATTTTTTGTAGTACTTTCCTTGGGGACAGCTGAAACCATTTAATTACACTCTAGTTTAAAACTCTGAAAGTATACTCTGTTTATTGCCTTCTGTAGACCTAAGTGTTGAGAATCCCTCAAAGAATGTCTCAGAATTCAGAGCCAAGTTCCTATTTAAACATGTTTGGGGGTTTGAGAATTATGCTGAAATCCAAGCAAATCAAGATGTTTAAAGTGGGCTGTGAACGATTGTGGATGCAAGTGTGTGTATTCTTGTGCATGTGTTACAGTTCCCTCAATATTTACAGTTAACTTCTGGTCTTAGTCAATAGCTATAGATGTGCCAGGAACTACACCTAATGCTTTCTTTGATGTAATTGCCTTTGTTTTATTTCTTTGATCCTTTGCCTTGATGCCCTCTCTCTCAACATAATGGACTAATTTGAGGTCATCTGGAGAACTACTTGATGGGCATATCATACTCGTAGCTGATCCTTTCTTTACTTCAGAGTATCTTTGTTCAGCTTAGGAGTTCCATTGTTGCTGGAAACATTTCATCTTTTATTCTGAATACTTTCCCTCTAGTAACAGATGGTCTTTCTAAGCCTTTGGCCTATATTCTCTTAACTTCAGTAGTATCTTTGATCTCTGAAAAGTTTTTTTTTTTTTAACTTAGCACATTTCTCCTCAAACCCATGAAATACATCGTGAAAAGAGTAAAGTAAAAGCCATGAACATATCCTTTCGGTTTCTAAGCACCCTTTCTCAAGCTGCAGGTCACCAGTCTGAATCCAGCCAACTAAATGTTTGGAAGTGCATGATATAGCTTTCCCAATTTATAAATTACAATATGAGTATTTTCATAGGTTGGCCTTATAAATCATCATTTATTAAGATAATATGGTAGAAGTTTACTATATTGTTGTTAACACAAAATACAAAACCTTCTTGCCCTCTTAATATTTTGTTGGTGGAAGGGAGTATAAAGACTATTCAGCCAGAGACTTTCTACTTTTCAACTGTGAAGCTACTACATTGTTTTGTTTTTGTTGTTATTGTTGTTGTTGATAATGATGGTGGTGGTGGTGATGGTGGTAATGTGTGTGTGTGTGTGTGTGTGTGTGTGTGTGTGTGTATGAGTAATTATTTGAGTTCGAACACAGAGCCTTGTGTATTCTAAGGAAGAAACATTTTAGCACTAAGCGATACACTTAGCCCAGGAGTTCTCCTTAATAGCAATAAGTATATACAAGAAGGATATAAAAGGGATGGTCATCAAGAATTTCTGTGTGAAACTTGAATAACTTGCATTACCCGTTCCCGTATTCTGGCATTCAGAGTCCACCTGGATGGACCTCACTGTGATATASCTAAGGAAAGGTAATGGAGCTGTATGGTCAAAGAACAGAAACAACGCAGTTTGTCTAAAGGCTGGCTAGGCTTTCCCATTGCGGTGATTCTAACACTCTTTCCTAGCTTTCTGCAATTGGAATTTTGATAGGAAAGCATTGGGATAATTTGTGGCCATATGGCTGTCAGCCTAATAACAATTACTCAAGGTCTGTGGGATAAAGCACACTCATTACAAGAGTACAGAAAAACTTCTGTTCAATTCTGACTTGTATCAGAAGGTAAAGTCAAAGGTAGTTTTCCCAACTTGATTTAATTTCTATCTGAAACAATGTATTGTATAGTTCAGTATATTCGTGGCTGTTGGCAATTTACAGCAGCAAAGAGACAGAGAAGAAAAGGCATCTGTTTCTCTGCTGTTGGCACAATCCCTGCTAAATTGATTGAGAGCATAGTCTAAGTTATATTGTCAAAAGCTAGATAGGAAACTTTATCTTAACATCAATTATATTAACATTTCTCAATGTTATCATCAAATCTCAAGTGTAGAATTCAGTAAGTCAACTTATTCAGAAACATCAAAACACTGTTACACATTTCCAATTTGCCCTGAAATCTCTTTAATATAACATATCAAAGCCAGACATTCATACAGATTTGCTTTTATAATTGACATGCCCTTTGGTAAAGTCTAAATCTTACAAATGGTTAAGTACCACTACATAGGGCTTCACAATTCAGAGTGTAAACAGCTGTGGTGTATATGAGTGGTTTGCTTTGTATGTTATGGCCCAAATGTGTGCAGATTCTTGAAATTATTCTTATACCATATAGTATAACTGTTTGTTTACCATTGATTTAAAATTCTGGTTTTTAAGTAATCTAGAGATGGCTCCATTGTCCAGGAGAATTTACATAGGTTGTATGTAAATACCACTCCATTTTATACACAACATGGATGGAATCTGAGGGAAATTAGCTCCAGGGTGCCTGCAGAGAAACTAATATCTCAGTGATACTGGGAAACAACTACATTTATTTATGTATTTGAAAAGATAATATTTTTTCAATAAAGCAAGCAAAGATTTAGAGCATCTTAGCACTCAGGCCAGAGTGAGCAAAGAGGTTTGTGAATTCAAGGTAATATAATAAGATACTCTCTCAAAGACAGAGGAAGAAAGCAAGGAAGGAAGGAAGGAAGGAAGGAAAGAAAGAAGGAAGGAAGGAAGGAAGATAAACAAGACAATACTTACTGCATTCTTACTGGTACTAAAGTTTTTGTCACAACGTTTTTTTGGTGGTTCTCAACATGTGGGTCAAGACCTCTTTGGGGGGGGGGGCGTCAAACAACCCTTTCATAGGGGCTGCATAAAACCACTAGAAAACACAGACATTTACATTGCAATTCATAACACTAACAAAATAGCAGTTAAGAAGTAGCAAAGAAATACTTTTAGAGTTAGGGGTCACCACCCCATGAGAACTGTTTTAGAGGCTGGCAGCATCAGGAAGATTGAGAACCACTACTTACAGGATTTTCAGTGTGAAGTGAAAACCAGTCTCCTAGTTTCCCAACAAAGCTGCCATCTTCCAAGTGAGCCTAGTACTAAAGACTTGGACCTGCTTATCAAGAAGCAACTAGTTCTTGGCATTGGTTCTCAGTGGAGCAACTGGGAAGGTAGATGCACATGAGCCGCTTTCCAGATGCTTAGCATCTCTCCAGGACTAAGGCCTGCAAGTCAGGGGAAACAGAGAAGAGAGCCCTGAGGACTCTGTATTCCTACTGAGAATAAAATTCTTACTCTAACAGGGAAGGAGAACCCAGGATTTACAAATGCCTGCTGAGGAGTGGAGAGAGAGAGCATCGTAGAGGGACACTTAGAGCATAATGTTAGAGACAGGGAGCAGCGTTGGGAACACGCTTCAGAGACTCCCAGGAGACCCCTCTTGGGTCTTATACTAATTACTGTACACAGGGTGCAATTCTGTGAGGCCATGGAAAGAGGAATTTCTAGAAAGCAAGCTAAACAATTTTTTAAGCTTCCACAGACACAGGTGATACTCAAATTTGAACAATCTGGATTAAGAGATATACTGAATACTTGGAGCAGAGACTAAAAGCACAAATCATTTTTTAAAAAGAAAGCATGAATTAGGACAGAAATTAAAGTTATTTATGGTCTACCAACCCTCAGTTTTACAAGCTAATCTATAAAACTGATGTCACTGTGAAGCACAAATGGCAGGGAGCTGAGAAGAGAGCTTGGAATTTGGGTGAGGTGTTCATAACTAAATCTCCAGACCACTTGTACTGTTTCATCACTAGAAGAGCTTTACCTTACTGTATCTTCTTCATGTTGTTATTATTTCATGTATCATAATAAATGAAGTTAAAATAGCATTAGTGTTTAAAGTTTAAGCCAAATCAAATATGTAGAATATAATTTTTTGTTCATTTATTCTTCTCAGAAAATACTTAAATATGAAAATACAAGTTAGGAGGGCTGGAGATACAGCAACATGGCAGCAGAGCTCTGGTTATCGAGCTCATGGGTCAAGGTTCAAATCGCAACACTGCCAAATATACAAATGAAAGCAAAACAAGAAGAACAAGGGAAAATGCTGGTCTTTCCGAATCTTACATTCTTATCCATATATATATATATGGATATATATACATATATGTATATATATATGTATGTATGTATGTATGTATGTATATGTATATGTATATGATTATAGATTTATACATTGAAGATACTCAT
>BDUI01008250.1:61782-75356 GCA_002335545.1 Apodemus speciosus
AACAGTACAACCAGAGAAGCTGGGCATTCCTTATGAATAAGTACACTGTAGCTGTCTCCAGACACACCAGAAGAGGGTGTCAGATCTCATTACGGATGGTTGTGAGCCACCATGTGGTTGCTGGGATTTGAACTCAGGACCTTCAGAAGAGCAGTCAGTGATCTTAACCGCTGAGCCATCTCTTCAGCCCAGTTTCCTAGCTATTTAAAGAACACATGTATACTACATGAAGCCAAGCTCATCAGTCTGACAATTCACATTCATATTCACAAAGTTGAGAGTCTATTTTCAGCTTGGACTTCATGTGGGTCCCTATCATGAGCCATGTAGGAAATGTCTGGATACGCCCACCACTGTGCATTGGCCTCTGATGGGTGAGCTCTGAGAGGCAAGATCCCAAGGGTCTTCATCTCAGGAGTGCTTCTTGCTGCTAATAGCTTTTCCTATTACTATTATATACCTTAATGATTCCTGAATATTAGCTCACCCTATTGGGCAGATTAACATGAAGATAATACTCTTATGTAGTAATGCTGTGTAGGCAAATTGATGATTTCATAATTCTTGATAATGATTTTATAGAATTTGTAAATTGATACAAGTTATTTCAACCTCTCTATAAAAGCAGCAATTAGAGCTCTGTAAATCTTCATGTGTTACAAGCTAATTGCAGTAGGAAAAGAAAGCAGGCTTGGAAAAAATTTATGATCAAGGAAAACATTCCTTCTAGGTTAGGTATGAGACCATTATCTGGTAACTAAAGGTCATAAACCAGAAATGGACAATTTATTGTAGGTACAAGGACAGAAAATGAATTATTGCCTAGTTTTATCTGTACAAACCTTCAAAAGTAATATGACATAAAGCAGATGATTTATCTTGATAGAATTGTGCCAACTTTTGACATAAAAATGATTACTTTAAACTTATAAAGAACTTATGGGGGCTAGTAATGTATAATGTATGCTTAGTCGGAAAGGCATGTAAACAATTCTGTTGAAATTCCTTAATTCTTAAGTTCTATCAATCTATAAAATTACTGTGAGCATATTGGAATATAAAAATATTAATAAAACCATATGATCAGTTATCCTGCTATAATAATGGATGTACCTGATAGTTGTATAAGGTAATTTTTTAGAGAAAGTATAAAAACTAAGAACCACAATAAAATGACAGCACAGCTTCCTTCAGCATCTTCAGCTCCATCCAGTGTGTGTTTTTTTCTGCAGGTGTCAATAATGGTTTGTTGGAGCTTCTGTTCTCTGCTTCATCCAGAGGAAGTGGATGTTTGATCTGTGTGCCTGAATTTTCTCTCTTTTCTTTCATTCACTTTCTTTTCTTTCTTTTATTTTCTTTTCTTTCTAGTTCAAAAAGAGTTAAGGAACTCCGAACCTCTTGCCTGGCCATCAAGGGGCCCTTGAGATAGAGGGAGAAAAGTGCCCTAGCAATTAAACCCTTTTTCTTCTTAATTCCCTCCTGCTAACAAGAGTCAGTTACCAGAAGCCAGGAGCTTTTGGACCTGTAATAGCAAAGAGTTAAGGGCAGAAGAATTGCTGAAAATAAACAGCCACAGAAAAGCTAAAGAGAGTTAAATTTCCAGAAATCATCAGCTTCTGCCCCCGGAACAGCAAGAGACAGTTACAAGGCCAGAGAGCCACACTGTGTCCTGCCTCAGTAATAACTGTGAAGGTTGGGGCTGGTCCCTGGCAGAACAGACACCATAACCATGGCAACTCTTACAAGGACAATGTTTAATTGGAGCTGGCTTACAGGTTGAAAGGTTCAGTCCATTATGATCAAGGTGGGAACATAGCAGCATCCAGGCAGGCATGGTGCAGGAGCATCTGAAAGCTGCTATGAGAAGTTTGACTCTTCAGCACTGGGGGGAGTGTCAAAGCCCACCCTCACAGTGACACACTTCTCCAAACAAAATGACACTTACTCCAAAAAAGTCACACCTACAATTAGTGCCACTCTCTGAGCCAAGCATATTCGAACCACCACACACAACAATTGGATTAAGGGCTGTCTTTGAATCAGGCTCTGTTGCCTGCCTTTGGATCCCTTTCCCCTAGCTGGGCTGACTTGTCTGGCCACAGTGGGAGAGGATGAGCTGAGGCCTTATGAGACTTGACTTGCCCAGGCAGGTTGGTACAAGGAGCAGGGGCAGGGTAGGAACTTCCCTTTTCTTCAGAGAATAGGAGAAAGGAATGGGAGGAGGGTGAGAGGGTAGGATTGAGAGGACTGGAGAGATGGAGGCTGCAATCAGGATGTAAAGTGAATAAATACATTAATTAATGAAAAAGATAAAGTGAAAATAACTTAGATTCAAGCATTTCCATAGTATAACAAATCACTTCATATCCAGAATATTGTATATAAACACAGAAGTTTATATAAAAATACATTTTGTTCCTTTTCTTTGTACTTTAAAAAATTACTTTAAATGTGCATGCACCCTTGAGCATCGTTCTTCGGACGACGTCCAACTGTCTACAATTCCTTGACACTGAGATTACAAAATCACACCTGCACAGCTGGATTTTTACATAGGTTCTAAAGTTCAAACCCAAGGCACCATATTTGCACTGCAAGCACTTTACCAACTGAACTCTCTTTTAGATCCAGTTTAATGGTTTGAAGTCAAACAGTGACTTGGGAAGAATGATACTAACCCAATAGCACCAAGAAACCATTCTGTCTAATTGCTGTTCTATGGAAATTGAGGCATGAGAGAACACTAAGGCACCCTCAAAGCACATTTATAGGTCCTGATAGTCCCAGCCACTCATCTAAGCCTACCCTACCAGCTCGTTGCTGGAGCAATCTAAGGGTCAAGCACAGCTTTATATGAGTAAAGTGTTTGTAGTTTCACTGCTGCCTTATTGGCAAAGTCAAGAGTGTTGCAAGGCTCTGGACTGGAAGTTTCATTGTGCAAAAGCATAATGTTAAATCTGAGATGAGGAACACAAATTGATTGTAGTTCCTCTTGAGAAAAACTTCTCTTGACAAACACCATAATATTCTCCTTGCTCTCAATATACTTGGTCAATGTGTACCAAAGTCGCACTTGGACAAGACATTGAAAGCTAAGAGCACTCCTTAATTGCAGTTAATAGTTTCAGACAAAGGACTGGACTATTAATGAGGGATTTTTCCAAATGTTTCTCAGACCCCCCCCCACCCCAGCTCAACCGATAAGGATGTGAAGTCCTAAGTGTGGCAGCAACCTTGATTTGTTCTTTTTACCATTGTTCTGACTTGTTTTTATGTCATCTTAACACAAGCTAGACATTTGAGAAGCAGGAAACTCAACTAAGAATCCCACCATAGACCAGACTGTAGGGCATTTTCTTAATTAGTGTTTTCTGGAAAAGGGTACAGCCCACTGTGCATGATGACACCCCTGGACTGGTGCTCAGGAGTGCTATAAAAGGCAAACTGAGAAAACCATACGGAGGAAGCCAATAATCAGCACCCCACCATGTCCTCTGCATCAGCTCCTGCCTCTAGGTTCATGCCCTGACTTTCCTAAATGAGGGACCATGAGTCTCTAAGATGAAATAAACTTCTTCCTTCAATTGACTTTGGTCATGGTGTTTTATCCCAACAACAGAAATCACAACTAAGACACAATTATTCTTATTCTACTATGTAATCTAAGTGTATATAATTTATATTTTCTGCCAATTATACCCTAATAAAGCAGATAAACACAATTTATGAGCCAAGTTAGTTAAGTATTGATTTGCTAATGTCCTGCATCAAAGTAACAGATATAAAGAACCTTATGGAAAGGATCAATGTATTAATCATAGCATTTCCAGCTCCATTGAAAAGGGCTTTTTGGAGGATGTTTGTGGTTTGCACATACAGTTTTTGTTTGTGAAATTATTAATGAATAAATAGCATTTTGGCATTTTGTCTAAGTACAGATATTATTCAGTTCCTATCTTTCTTTGTAAATACTGACTTAGGATTGGCTGCATCCAAATAACTATTGTTCCTAACTAATGTACTACTAACTGGCCAATAAATTTTCCAGGATTAATTACTATTCATGCCTTAACTTATTATTAATTAAAACTATAATACTGAAAAAAAACAAAAACATTTAAGTAATTGTAAGAATTTCATCTAGAAGACCACAGACTATTATCACACTGATGTAAATTGAGATAGAGGAAGAACAATTCTCATGCACACACACTCCCTGAGATTCTAGAAGGAGACCAGAATGCACACTGTTTTAAGTTCTGACTTCATATTAATTCAAGCATCACTTAGCACTTTCTACAAATGCCAGGTAATTTGAAGTAGTGTATAATGGTAATGGTATAGACTGATATATAATTTTCTTGAAGGGCCTATTTTCAAGTACTATATTGTCACATTTTTCTTTAAAAATCATTTAGTATTTTAGCTTAAAATCAATTTTTAAAAAGTAACACTATAACCAAAGTTTCTAGGTAAAAAGACTCAATAATAGTCTACTTTTCAATGAACATAACAATTAGGAGTAAAAAAGTTATATTTTACTGAAGTGGTATTTAATTTTCATTGCTTATTAAGGACACTATTCATGAGTGTTCAATTATCCAGATTTGTTGGTGTCTAGAGGAAAGAAATCACACAAATTCTGGCAAAGATCAACATTGTATCTCTCTCTCTCTCTCTCTCTCTCTCTCTCTCTCTCTCTCTCTCTCCCTCTCGTGGTATATATATATCACTGTGTGTGTTTGTGTGTGTTTTTTGTTTGTAGTTATAACATATTAACTATAATTTTGTTCTGTAAAATGTTTATGTGAATATAATCTTTCTAACATTGTAATGACTCTCCTACATATGTTAAAATAGCTTATATAAGCTGGGTGGTGGTGGCGGCGGCGGCGGCGGCGGCGGCGGCGGCGGCGGCGGCGCACGCCTTTAATCCCAGCACTTGGGAGGCAGAGGCAGTCGGATTTCTGAGTTCGAGGCCAGCCCGGTCTACAAAGTGAGTTCCAGGACAGCCGGAACTACACAGAGAAACCCTGTCTCAGAAAAAAAATAGCTTGTATAATTATAATAACATTTATGATATTAGTGATAATTTATAATAATATATATTATTCATTTATAAAAACAGAAATCTAACGAAGTATCTACAAAAAGCAGAAAACACATGCAGATAAGATAGAAAATTCAGGAAGATAATTTAAGGAAAAACTTTTAACAGCAAAATCTAAGACAACTGTAGAGAAACCATGAAGGAGAGAAGAGAGATGTGCATAGCTTGAATATTGATGGTTTAGATAGCAGGAATCTAAAATACTGGCTGCAGTGGGTGGTTACTCATCACATTTATCTATTTTGCAATCAGCTGACATCAGTATTTACTTCAACTAATGTCCTACATATTTACCTAAGAAAAATGTGAGAGAAAACTTGAAAGGCTTACAAAGTGTACTACACAGAATCAAGCCTAAAATACCTATCAAGTGGAATATTTCATGAGTATTTTCCATTGCTTTTAGTGATCTTAGTGTAAATTTATGTTCTACTTACCTGAACATATAGCACCTGGAAATACAGGTCTTAGTTTGAGCTCTAATTCTTTCAGAGAGTGCACTGCATTACAGAAAGAATGATTTTTGTTCCTCATTCATCTGCCCATTTGTAGACTGGTTTTGTACCTTTAGGGGAGGTGATATATTTTTATATGAAACACAAAAACCCAAGAATTTGAGTCCTTAAACTTTATACAAGTCTAAAATCCAATATAAATACTTAATAAAATTTGTTCAAATAAAACATTTGTTCTATAAATGCCCACTGTGTGCTTTGTTCACATGAATATAACTTTTAGGAAAGCAATTTAGGTTTTAATAACCAATGACTATCAACTATTAGAGCTACCAAATATTTATAGGATTATGGATTTTAGCTGTGCTATGATCACACTTGTGAAGCCAATATCTGTGTTATAATCTTTGCATATAAGTAAATATTGTATAAGTACACTTTTAGGAGATATGTTAAGACTTCTACAAATAGGCACATTGTTTTCTGAAGACAAACAAAATGGAATAACCTTTGCCTCTTCAGTGTTGAAGTGGAAAACACCATGGAGGAACAATTCAGTCAGTTTGATCTTCTACACCAAATATCATAATCTCACTGGCTTATACTTAAAAGAATTAACTCTCACAGCTCTGAAGGCTGGACATTCTAAAGTCCAGGAAGACACAGTGGCCTGTGAGGGACAGCCTCCTACTTCACAGATGGCTGTCGTTTTGCTGTATATTCATGTCTTTGATTGGCAAAACAATTATCTGAGAACTGTTTTGTAAAGGACACTAATCACATTCATTAAACTACTGCCCTTGTAACCTGAATCAGCTCTCACAAATATTAGCTTGCTGTTATACTGCTGCCTTGAGGATCCTGATGTTAACATATGAGCAGGGAGTCAGTCAGTCCTAGAGAGAAGAAAACCGAACAATGTAGATAACCTCAGTGTTACTGCTTTGAAAGCATCATCTGGCACATATGTTCCTAATACACACCTGTCTTCATTGTTCCATTAAGGGGTATAACATGCAACTGTTATTCAAATACTATAAAAACAAAGACCCAAACTGCTTCAAATGCCAAAAAAAAAAAAAATACCTAAAGCTCAGAAAGCATTTCCATATAGCACTGGGTTCAGTTTTATGTAGAATTCTATAAGAGAGGGCAACTTCGAGCCAAAATATTTTGGCAAGAGACATGAAGAAAGCCTGTGGGTATGATAAAACTGTTGATTCAAAACCTTATGTGAAGATGCTCATTAAACCAGATAGGGGAAAGCTATTTCCTACATATCTAATTTCTAAAAGTTCTTAAATGATAACAGAAAAGGAGGAAAAGGTGTAGCAACCTTCCATGGTGGTAAAAAATGCATTCACCTTGTATGCACCTCCCTGCAGTAAGTGAAGCTGGGTACTGCTTACATGCTCTCTAAAACATTATGAGCCATGGTAAAAGTACTCTCACGTGGTATATTAGTTACTGTTCTGGTGTTGTGATTAAACAGCACAGTCCAGGCAGTGCATAGAACAAAGAGCCTTATGGTTTCAGAGGAAATGGAGTCCATCATGCCCAGAAGTGTGGCAGCAAAGGGACGGAGACTGGAACAGGAAGCGGAATATTTAACTGTAACCATGGAGCAGAAAGAAGAAACTGGATGTAGATGAAGCTTTTCATCTCAAAGGCTGCGCCCAGGGACTTACGTCCTCCAGCAAGTCTTTAGCCATCCAAGCCTCCACAAGAGTGCCACCAGCCAGGAACCATGAGTCCAAATGCCTGAGACTATGTGGGGCAGGTTTTGTTTAAGTCGCTACATTTGGTGAAGCCAGAGCACAGGAATTGATGGGAAGGAATAATTTAAAAATCTGTACTATTGCTCACTTACAAAACAAAGAAAGTGTGGTTGGGCAAGATTAGATGAGCTAACACAGAAAACCACACTTTACAAGTATACTCAGTAAGTTCCTGATAGCCAGTAAGAAAAATCACTCCAGCTAGGAAAGTGTATGAAATAAAGCTAAATTGTTGATTTGGTACAAGGAGAAATGCTTTTTCTCTGTCTACTAGGATTTAATTATTTCACTAGAAAATTCAAAGAAAAACAGAAAACACAAAAATGGTTTGCAAAATTTGATATCCAAACATGACTTGTATTCCTTTAGAATGTGTGTCTCTGTGTGTGTGTGTGTCTGTGTGTTTGAGAGAATGACAATACAAACCCTATTATACAGCACACTACTGCTTGTTTCCTTGCTGATGTCAAATTACTTTTGACAAAATACTATCAGAAACTTTCAGTTTTGAGAAAACTACAGCCCGTGTTAAAATTGGGTGTTTTACAGATTGACCAGAATGCTTACAACTGAGGCAAATTCAAAAGGTTAATGCTACAGTGCAAAGGGCACGCTGAACAAGGATCAATCGTTAAATTATGTATCAATTTGACTAGATTAAGTCATATCAAGATGGCTGATAAAACAATATTTTTGGCTATATCTGTTATGGTCTTTTCAGAAGATACTAACATTTGAATCAAAAGAATACATATGTAGCTGGACATGCTGACTCTTATTGTTTATACCAGTCACATGGAAGTCTGAAGCAAGAGGAGTACAGGTTAAAGCCCATTGGGGTCACAGAAAGTATTCACAATAAGACTGGGCATCTTAACCACATCATACTTCAAAATTAATAATAATAATAATAACAACAACAACAATAACAACAACAACAACAACAACAACAACAACAATAATAATAATAATAATAATAATAATAATAATGAAGGTTCCTGATAAAGCACAGTGATCAAAAAGTTGGAGAAAGACAATTCATTCCCTTTTATAGAGGAAGAATATGCGTGTTGTGCCCAATATTAAACTCAAGATTCTTGGACCTTCAGAGTCCAGGACTTCCATCAGCAGCATCTCCACCCCTAAGTTCATAGCCCTTTAGCTTCAGTAATAGAACTATATAATCAGCATGTCTGGTTCTTGGGCCTACAGATCCGGGTTGAATTCTACTTGCTTCCCTATTTCTCTAGTTTATAGTCAACATGTCATATAAGTCTTGTCTGGATAATTACTTTAGTCACTTTTCACAATAAACAGATTCTTAAGTATCTGTATATACCACTGATTTTGTTTCCTTGCAGGTTTCTAACTTACACACTCGCTGTTTTTCAGAATTTAAGGTTCTGAGGTGCAAAAGGAATATCATGGTATTTAAATCTGGGAAGTAAGCTATCTAAAATAGAAGAAGATATGGAGAGGAAGGAGAATGCTTAAGGTACATACAGCATGTACGATTTTCTTGCTCTGTACTTGAACCACATTATCCATTTGTCTAAATTTGGTTTAAATTATCTCTATCAAAATATGTTCAAGGCAGTAGTGTTAAGAAGGGGAACCTTTAGCATGGACATCTTTCTTGGGACACTAWAGGAACAGTAGAGGATACACTGTTATAGAAATRTAGGAACAGTGGGAGGATACACTGTTATAAAGTGAGGCAATTCTTCATCCCATCTCTGTTCTACACATAAACACATAACGTTTTTTATTCTGCTTTTCCTCCAACAAGAAACACCATATGACTTTCACTAGAAGCTGAGCAGATGCAAGCACCTGATCATGAACTGTGAGCAAAGTTTACAGTATCAACCAGACCAAGAGCAGATGGTTTCATTGTCCACATTTCTAAATTTTGCTCTCTTCTCATTTTTTCTGAAACCTGGAGTAATTTTACTCCCTGCTTAAGAATATTTGTTATGCCTACTATTCTGTAAGTGACAGCTCTCTTACAACCCTTAATGTTACTACTCTCTTTTTATTCCTGTGGTGAGCCTAAATTACATGTAAGAATGATGTATGTTTCATACTTCATTCCAAAAGCTAGCATTATTTCTTCRTGTGCTTAATGTATTTTATTCACTGAATTAGTTAATGTCCATTTCTGACTCAAGCGAATTGATGAGTTATAAATCTATAGGTTTAGGGGGACCCTGAAGGTGGTCTTCAGGTAGTCTGATGCCAGGMAGTTCATTGCCAGCATATTTAAAAACAGTACATTTTGGAAAGTTTTCTAGTATTTAACGATTCCCAGTGCACAAAGAAGAGTAATTACATCAAAACTCGACTCAGGTACTTGCTGTTTCTTCCAAGAAGATAGGTTCTAAAGAAAGGTCAACTGTACTAGCTTAAGGGCCAGAGAAAGGGTCAGGCCTGGCCTAGGGTATACAGATAGAGGAAGAGTAGAGGTCATTTGGGCTATTAGCTATTGGTTCTGGCTGTAGGAGCTTGGGGAAACCTGTGGTTATACAGATAATGTGGGGGTCATTTAGACTGTTAAGTGTCTCCAGTCTTGTTTGTAGGTGCTTGATTTACCCTGTCCTAACAGATAATACATATCAACAGGCTATTAATCACTTCCAATCCCCAGCTCAGCTCTTGGGATGGAAGAACAGTCTTTTCATCTTTCCTATTGGAAAGACAATCCTGCATACTTAACATTTCTGKTTTTTCCGGAGATCTGTGGGCACAAAGACGTTCATGCTGTGCCTCCAACAGATAAAAGAATGAAAAGACACTATTTGGGGGATTGGACAGAAGAACTGGCTTTCAACCTCTGGCTTTCTCAGCATCCATTTTCACATAATTCTTTCCTTTGTATGTACATCCACCATGCATCCAGCAATGGATAATACTAAAATACAAACCAGGTCAAATCATTCTTCTGTACAAAACCTTGATAAATTAATGTTTCGTTATATCAATTTAAACCCAAACTTCTAAGCACATCAAAAGATAAACCATTATTAGCTTATATATGATTTCCAGCTTTCTTGTATTTTTTCACAAAACTATTATATACTTTGCTTTTGGGCAATCTTTTTCCTATCATGATAATGAGATAAATCCTGTTGATCCAAATCATTTTTAATACCCCTTTTGACACCTTGAGCTAATTAATCTACATGGCATTAAATATTCTCACTGTCCTAGTTACCTTTCCTGTTGCTATGANTTTTTCCGGAGATCTGTGGGCACAAAGACGTTCATGCTGTGCCTCCAACAGATAAAAGAATGAAAAGACACTATTTGGGGGATTGGACAGAAGAACTGGCTTTCAACCTCTGGCTTTCTCAGCATCCATTTTCACATAATTCTTTCCTTTGTATGTACATCCACCATGCATCCAGCAATGGATAATACTAAAATACAAACCAGGTCAAATCATTCTTCTGTACAAAACCTTGATAAATTAATGTTTCGTTATATCAATTTAAACCCAAACTTCTAAGCACATCAAAAGATAAACCATTATYAGCTTATATATGATTTCCAGCTTTCTTGTATTTTTTCACAAAACTATTATATACTTTGCTTTTGGGCAATCTTTTTCCTATCATGATAATGAGATAAATCCTGTTGATCCAAATCATTTTTAATACCCCTTTTGACACCTTGAGCTAATTAATCTACATGGCATTAAATATTCTCACTGTCCTAGTTACCTTTCCTGTTGCTATGAYAAAATACTCTGAAAACAGCAACTTAAAGGATAAAAAGATTTATTTTGCTTCATAATCAAAGGTGCTGTCCATCATGTGAAGGAAATCCTGAAAGGTGATCTAGRCATCCTGGTTATACTCCATCCTCACACTGGACACAATACTATGTATTTGTTGAATTAAAAATAGTTTTARTTTCTTGAGTTCTTTACAGATTTTGTATATTATCYCTCTGTCAGATGTGGAATTGTCCCAATCAATAGGCTGCTGTTTTGTCCTATTGACAGTGACCTTTGCCTTACAGAAGCTTTGCAGTTTCATGAGGTCCTATTTATCAATTCTTGATCTTAGAGCCTGAGCCATTGGTTTTCTGTGCAGGAAGTTATCTCTTGTATCAATGCATTCAAAGGTATTTTCTACCTTCTCATCTATGAGATTTAGTATACCCAGTTTTATGGTGAAGTTCTTGATCCACTTGTACTTGAGWTTTGTGCAGAGTGATAAATATGAATCTATTTGCATTCTTCTACATGTAGACATTCAGTTAGACCAGCACCATTTGTTGAGGATGCTGGAGTGCATACTTGTACAACCCCTTTGGAAAGCAGTTTCTCAGAAAACTCAGAATAGTTCTACCTCAAGACCCAGCTATACTACTCCTGGACAWACTCAAAAGATGCTCCACCATCTTGCAAAGACACTTGCTCAATTCTGTTCATAACAACTTTACATTCTCACATTACAGTGAGAAAGTGGAAACAATCTAGATGTCCCTCAATTGAAGAATGGATAAAGAACATGTACATCTACACAATGGAATAATATTTAGCTATTAAATCAAAGACATCATGAATTTTGTAGGCAAATGAATAGAAATAGAGAATATCATCCTGAGTGAGGAAACCCAGTACCAAAAAGACATTCATTGTATGTACTCACTCTAAGTGAATATTGGCTATAAAATACAGGCTAACATGAAATACTCCAGAGACCCAAATGAGCTAAACAAGAAAGAAGGTTCAAGCGAGCATGCTTAAATCTCACTTAGAGGAAGGAATAAGATAGTCTTAAGAAGCAGGTGGAGGAAGGAAGCAGATAGTGGGAGTTCGGATAAGGGGAAATGTTAGGGTCTGGATCAGGTGTGGAGAGGAACAGGATAGATAGCAAGATGGTCATGACAATGAATGGAATTCTGTAACTGATGTGGGTGGAGAGGGGGAGGTATCCCCAGGATAAAACAGAGACCTGGCATAARGAATACACCAAGAAGCAATTGGGGCGTCCTTAGCTGTGATTCAGAGCATTGGYGATATGAAAACTGCCTCCTGTAGCCAGGCAGGAACCCCAGTGGAGCAAAAGGGAAACCAGCACACACACACAAACCTTTCAACCCAAAATGTATCTTGTCTAAAAGAAACTCAGGGATGGGGGATGGAGCAGAAACTGGGAGAATGGCCAACCAATAACTGGCCCAACTTGAGACCCATCCCATGGGCAAGCRCCAATCCATGACACTAGTAATCCATGACTCTGCAATCCTTGCAGACAGGAGTCTAGCATGGCTGTCTCTGAGAGGCTCTACCCAGGAACTGACTCAGATGGATGTAGACACCCACAGCCAAAGAGTGGATGGAACTTGGGGAGTCTTATGAAAGAATAGGAGGAAGGACTGTGTGATCTGAAGGAATAGGAACTCTTCAGGAAGACAAACAGAGTCAACAAATCTGGACTCTTGGGGTTATCAGAGTCTGAACCATTAACCAAAGAACATACATGGGTTGAACCTAGGCCTCCCTGTACATATGTAGTAGATATGCAATTTGGTCTTCATGTGGGTCCTGAACAACTGGAACGGAGGCTATCCCCAAAAGCTGTTGCCTGTCTGTCGGACATGTTCTTCTAGCTCTACTGCCTTTTCTGGTCTCAGTGGGAGAATATGTCCATAGCCTCAAAGAGACTTGATGTGCCAGGGTTAAAGTATAACCAGGGGGTTTGGGGGTGTCCATCCACTCAGATGAGAAGGGGAGGGAGAAAGGGGGAAGGATTGTGGGAGGGAGTGACTGGAAAGGGGACAGTAAGCAGGCTGTAAAGTGAATATGTAAAATAAATAGTTTTAAAAGTTGACATATTAAAAATGTTCTAGAGTGAAATTTTCTAGGCAAGAGAAACTTGGGGAAGAAGCCCAGTTTTAGTACGAAGTATGGGGGATTCAGAATGGCCTAGAAAGCCTTCATGAAGGGATCTACATGTAAGGTGTTTAAGTAAAAGCTTCAAGGCAGGCCCACTGACAGGTTCAGAATTGGGTGAAACCAAGGCAGCAATTGATAAAACTATCAAAGACTAGTTACTTGGTCAATAACATCTGAGAACTCATCATTGCTACTTTTCCAGTCATTTAAGAGAATTCGCTGTGTGTACTAGAAGGGTACTAGACTATGTGCTGTTTGCTCTCGCTACGATGAAGCTCAATTGGTCTAACATTGCTGTTGGGATGTCCGAGTGACAGTTAACA
>BDUI01008252.1:50576-64109 GCA_002335545.1 Apodemus speciosus
AACAGTAGCTATTTTCCTCCAGTTCAGCTGTAACGTCCCCAAACATGCTATAAAACAATACAAACATGTTACCTGACAGTTCTGTGTTTGGTGTTCTAAAATCAAGATGTCAACTGAGTTGTGTTTCTTTCATAGGTGCCAGTACAGAATCTGTTTTCTTCTCTCTTCTGGCTTCTAAAGGCTGTCATACTCACTGACCCTTTTATACATCTCCCAGTTGAATAGCATCTTTAAATCTTTAACTGGTGACTCATCTCTTCTTATTATTGCCTACTTTCATTATATGGACTATTGTGATTATACTGGTTCCAGATAATGCACTCCTCTTCTCAAGATCTCTTAACTCAATCACATTTGCAAGGCGTCTTTATAACATAAGATCACATTTACAGGGTTTAGAGATTAGGATATATATGTTTTGGGGTGGTGTGATGGCTTGGATATTTCCTCCAAACTCACCATCTTGAAATGTGATGGCCATTGTGATGGTGTGTTCTGTAGAGGGACTAGTTGATTATTCAAGGGTAGGTTKGTACCCATGAATAAAAGAAGTAGGGGATGTATTACTTACTTTTCTTGTTGCTAGTAAGAAATCAGACAATGGCTGGAGAGATGGCTCAGCATTTAAGAACACTGACTGTTCTTCCAGAGGTCCTGAGTTTGATTCCCAGCAACCTCTTGGTGGCTCACAGCCATCTGTAATGGGGTATGATGCCCTTTCTGGTGTGTCTGAAGATAGTGACAATGCACTCACATACATAAAATCAAAAAGTAATTATTTAAAAATAAGAAATCAGACAAAAACAGCTAAAGCAAAGAAGGGTTGACTTGGGCTTGCAGTTGTGAGGATAGAGTCCACTGCAGAAAAGGCATGGCGACAGGAACGTGGGACTGCTAGCCACATTGCATCCACAGACAGGAAGCAGAGAATGGTGGACCCCAGTGTCCATATCACTTCATGTTGTTGTTGTTGTTGTTGTTGTTGTTGTTGTTGTTGTTGTTRTTTATCTAGGACTCCARCCCATGGAATGGCTGTGGTTACACACAGGATGAGTCTTCCTACCTCAATTAACCTAACGTAGACACTCTCTCACAGACATCCCCAAGGTTGTCTCCTAGCTGATTCTACATCAAATCAAGTTGGGACTCTATATCAATTATCAAAGGAACTGGGTGCTCTTTACCGTGTGTTTTCTGTCACTGTGAGATGCCTTTTGTCCCATTAGGATGCAGCAAGAAAAATGACAGCACCAGATACGGCCTCTAGCTCCTGGACTTCTCAACCTCCAGAACAGCAGTTCTCAACCTATGGGTTGTGACCCCTTTGGAGGGGGCAGAGGTCAAACGACTCTCTCATGGGGGTCGCATATCCTAGATCCTGCTTATCAGATGTTTACATTATGATTTAGAACAGGAGCAAAATTACATTCATGAAGTAGTAACAAGAATAGTATTATGGTTGGAGGTCACCACAGCATGAGGCACTGTACTTAAGGGTCGCAGCGCTAGGAAGGTAGGGAACCACTGCTCTAGAGACATAAAACCAACAAAGTGCTTATAATTTTTCAAGTCTGTGATTTTTGTTATAGCAACACAAAATGGACTAAGGCAAAGGACTTCATGCTACCCACACRCTAAGTTTGAGATCAGGCAGGACGGAGTATACAGAAGGCCCGAGCCTGTGGGTTGTGTAGCCAAGTCTGCACAGGCCCCACCAGAGAGGAGCAGGAAGTCTGAAGGTGTGAATCCCTATCATGACAAGATGACTTAATGATTCCTCAGGGGGACTCTTACCTTTTTCCTGGCTATTGTGGATTTGCATTCAGCTTCCCTTACAATCTCTAYAGTCACGGACCATCCAGTATCTTAGCCTGTTTTGCATTGTTATAACAAAATGTCCGAGAATGGGTAATTTATGAAGAGAGATTTACTTCTTTTTTCCCTCAGACTTTTTTTAAATTAGATATTTTCTTTATTTACATTTCAAATGTTATCCCCCTTCCTCATTTCCCATCCCAAAACCCCCTATCCCATTCCTCCTCCTCCTGCTCACCAACCCATCCACACTCCCACTTCCCTATCCTGGCATTCCCTACACTGGGGTCAACAAGCCTGCACAGAACCAAGGGTCTCTCCTCCCACTGATGTCGACAAGGCCATCCTCTGCTACATATGCGGCTGGAGCCATAGKTCGCTCCATATGTACTCTTTGGTTGGTGGTTTAGTCCTGGGAGCTCTAGGCATACTGGTTGATTCATATTGTTGTTCCTCCTATGGGGCTGCAAACCCCTTCAGCTCCTTGGGTCCTTTCTCTAGCTCCTCCATTGGGGACCCTGTGCTCACTCCAATGGATGGCTGTGAACGGAGAGATTTACTTCTTATAGTTCTAAAGACTAGAAGCCCTTGGTAGAGGGCCTACACCTATTRAGGATCATCTTGCTGTGACATATGCTGACAGAACACAGAAGGATGAGATATCCTCTATGCATGAAGATGGAAAGAACCCAGACTCATTCTTTATCGAGAATCCACTCTGGCCACAGCCACCCTACTCCTGCTAGAGTCACATTTTTTTCATTCTTGAGGGTCAACCCATCGTGACTTTGCCGGTTCCGTTTAAGTCTCACCTCCCAACATTGTGCTGGAGACTAAAAGCGTGTGAGCTTTGGGGAACCACAGCACTAAGGTTTGCAATGAGCACTAGTAGGTATGAGGAGGCCTAGAGACAGCAGGAAAGCCACAGGAGAGAATGGGCAATTGGACTAAACTACGAAATTAACACGCTGTTGATTTTATCAAATTATGTAGTAAACACATTACACTTAGGAAAAGGAGCGAAGAATCAGGCCAGTTAATGAGCTCTGGAGCATAGATGGGGGGGGGGGGTCGCCGTGTGCTCCAGCGTTGCTCCTCTTCTTGACAAGCCCACTGAACCTGTCCCCACGAGAGGCAAGTACATCTGACACAGAGGCTGAAGTCCATAAGTCTGTGGGTCATGTAACTATTTGCTCTTGACTCTGATTCCAGGCTCACTATGAAGCAGTGGGATAATTAAGCTTCCCAGGAAGCCCTCTACGCAGAGCGAGGGCAGGCTGTCAATCTCAGGTCTGCTTGACAGACAGACTCTGCTCCTCATAGGAAAAAAAAATAGCAAATCGGCATGCTGGCGTGCATATATTTATGCCTTGGGAATTTACTTAGCATGAGTCAGCACCTCTAGGCTGTCAATCTTTGATCTTCGTGACAGATACTCTAATTTTGCATGAAAATTAACAAACAGATAAGTGGGTTTATATTTATTAATGTCTTATGAGCTCAGTTAGAACGAGGCAGAATCAATTCTGACCAGCTCACAAGTTCCGGCAAGACCTGGCTTCAATGCATATTATACGTTTGGGTTCTCAAGCCTACGAGTGGTGCAGCTAAATATCCTGCCCCCTCCTTCTCATGCATGTCACTCTTATTTGTCATTTAGCTGCTCTACCACATATAGTGATCATGTTTGCTGTGCTCCTTCTTGCACACCGAGCCCTAGCACAGTGCCTGGCCCAACAACGCTGCTTCATAAAGGTCTGATGAACAAATAAATGCGTGTCCCTGACCTTCCTCCTGTTACAAGAGAGTATAAAATGGATACTACCATAATGAAAGATTCCAGAGGAGATATGATAAATTAAGGGAAAGGTCACATTCAAGATAAGACCGAGGAAGCTTTGGTGGAGTTAACAGGGAGCTGTCTCCCCAAGAGACAGCCTGTTAGGCCAGCCTGTGACAGGACGAACCTGCCGCCGCCGCCGTGACAGCACAGCCACGAGGTATCTCTAACAAACAGCTGGGCATTTCTATTTGAATTTCACGACATCATGGCAGGTCAACATGTCCCAAAGCAAGCTCATCTTGAAAAAAAAAAATCTGTACTCTTAAATGTCTCCCAGGCTCTTCAGTTTGCATGATTTGAGATTTCTCTCCCTTTAAAGTTCACCCCAGTTAATAAATCAACAAACCACACGGGTCACGGTCACCTCAGTTCTAAGTCCTGGCCTGGAAAACACCTGGGTATCCACCTGCAGCTGCAGCATATTCTCAAGCTGACTTCCTTGTTCCTCTCTCTCTCTCTCTCTCTCTCTCTCTCTCTCTCTCTCTCTCTCTCTGTTTGTGAATTGGTTTTGTTTGTTTTTGAAGATGACAGGGTTGGTCATGTGGCCCTGGGCTGTCCTGGGTCTCACTCAGCAGGACTGGCTGGCCTCAAACTCAGAGATCCACTTTCCTCTGCCTCCCAAATGCTGGGATTAAAGGCGCGCCCCAGCACCTCCCGGTTTCCCCTCTCACCTTTTCTTAGTATTTTGAACAATTTCCATAGGAGCAAATCAGCTTTTGTTTTGTTTTCCTATGTTTTGTTTACATTTCCTATGTTTTCCTGTGGATCAAACTGATGAACTTGGGGAAGTCAGGAAAATGTTCTACCAGAAGACACACTCCTCCCAATCCAAAAAATAATGATAATATAAAAGTCCAGCTCCTCCCTCTCTGAGCCATCTTTTGGAAGTCTTTCCAGGCTCTGCCTTCAATTGAGTGCAGAGCAGTCTCCTCTATACAGTTGCGGGTTCAGTCATCCTTCCATGCACACCCTACTGTTTTATACTAGAGACCCTGCTCTCTTCCATCCCCAAAGACAATCCCTCCACTTCTCTGTAGGAAAGCCCACTCTTTTTTCTTGTAGATGCCCAGTCTCTTCTGCTCCCTAGTTTGTCAGGCTAGTGAACTGCCTCTCCTTTCCCTGTCTCTGCTGAAGGTCCTTCTACTCTCTAGCCCCATGGGGGTCCAACGTAGGCACGGCATTTTACTTTGTGAGTGGAACCTACACATAGAGGCTTGCAGAGAAGAAGCTGGGGTCGCAAACTTTCAGACATCCGAGGACAGCCTGACGTCAGAGCTCTGCAAACTGAGCCCGAGAGACAGCCTGACCCTGCCCCTGCTCTAAAGCCCTTACTTTAGTGTTCATTATGATAAGTAATCATGGCTTTTCCATCCTGAAGGTTGGCCCAGGAGAAGAAGGAAGCCTAGTAGATGCCTCCTCTAGCAACTTCAGCCTCTCAGGTTGAGAGACCTAAAGGATCTTAGAAAATTTACACGGAGGGAAACTCCAAGAAAGTGAGTCATGGGAGCATAAGGAAGAGAAAATAAAAAGAGAATGCAGGTGGCCATGGGTATTCCCAGTCACTTCCCAGAGGCAGGGTGACTACCTCTCAGTGACTCATCCTAATAGCCCCCAGGAGGTCCAGACTAATGTGAAATTTCTGTAGAACTGATAACTGTGGTATCCCTGCACCTGGAAAATGCATTGGCATCGGGAATATTCTTTGTCAGAAACATAGATACATTTGTGTCTTTACATAAATATCAGAGTTTCTTGAATAGCAATCAATTCACAAATTATGCTGGTCTCACTGATCCCAATTTACCCAGTAGTCACCCTATCCCTTGACAGTGCGGCTACCCACAACCATACTTTCTTCTTCTCCGATCTCAATTCTTAAGATCAACGCTAAGATCATGTATTATACTTTGCATACACGATTGAATGGCTACAATAAAAATTTAAAAAAAACATGGATTTTTAAAGAGTATTTACAGCTGGAGGCAGGGAGCTAGTTGATGCAGATGCAGAGGAAGTCGGTGCAAGTGGTTAGATATTAATGAACCCATTCGGAATTCTGCTAGAGGTTGGAGGAATTAAACCAAATCTGCAGAGACCGAAGGCTGAAGTCTGTGATGGAGGCAAAAAATCATTAGGGTAGGCAGATGTCCAGGTCTGAAGAGGACTGATGAATAGACATTAGAATGGACTAAGTCAGGCAGTGGGAACTACGAAACACAAGCCTCAAAGGCAGGAATTCTCTGCCTGTCGGTCCTTTGACCACACACACCATACAGGGTGGTCCCATGACAGGTTGCCGGGCCCATCTTTACTGCAGTTGTATTGATTTGCTTTCTATTGCCATGACAAACAGCATGACCAAAAGCAGTTCGGGAAGGAAAGGGTTTATTTCAGCTTGCAGTTGATAGTCAGCCACTGACAGAAGCATGGCAGGGACTCAAGGCAAGAGCCTGGAGGTAGGGGCCACGGAGGAACAATTCTGTATTAGTTACTTTTCTTTTGTTGTGATAAAATATCATGGCCAGACAATTTATAAAAGAAAGTGTTCAGATGGTCTTACAGTCCTAGGGGATTGGAGTTCAGGATGGTAGGGTGAACATATGGTAGTAGGATCAGTGGAGAGGCAGATCTGCAAGCCCTTCCCCATGACACACCTCCTCCAACAAAGCCACACCTCTTAATCCTTCCCAAACAGTTCCACCAAATGGAGACCAAGCATTCTAACCTATAAGCCTATGGAGGCCAGCCATTCTCATTCAAACCATCACAACTCCTTACTGGCTTGATCGTCATGGCTTGCTCAGCTTGCTTTCTCATATAACCCAGTACCATCTTCCCTGGGTGGCATTGCCCACAGAGCCTTCCTACATAAATCGTTAACAAAGACAATATTCCATAGGCTTTCCTGCAGCCCAACTTTATAGAAGTGTTTTCATAATTAAGATCCTTTTCCCAAATATGTGTGTGTGTGTGTGTGTGTGTGTGTGTGTGTACACGCGCAGATGACAAACCCAACCAGCCCAGCTGTGTGCGTTTCCTGTCTTTCCTTTCATGGACTCTTCTTAGGGATGTTGACCTCTTTGTTGGTCTGGTGTGTTTGGTAAGTTCAGAAGCCTAGATTATCTCATGTGGTTTTAATGTGTCCATGGACCCATATGTTTCTGATCTCCTTTGTTAAGTTTATAGGCAATATCCTTTTATTTGCAGGAAATAGTTACCAGTTATTTAGTTCCTTATGGTTGTAGCTGGACAGATGGTGTCCACATACACAAATGAGATGCACAGTCATTCTCCCTCAACATGAAGCCAAACTCTGCTTAGTAAAATGGAGTCACTCAGGGCAAGGCACAGTGTTATAGTCACAGTCTCAAACAACTTAGAGAAAGACAGTAACTCGGAGCAGGGCACAGCCTGGTCTGCACGATCGGGTAGTGACCCTCTCAAAATATACCCTCTTCTAACAGTTGGGACTTGAGACTGATAGGGTTTTGTTTGTTTGTTGCTGTTGTTTTGGTTTGTTTTTTTTTTTTAAGGATGGTTGAAGATGTAATTAAGCTAAAACTCTTTGAGGCAAGCATAGGGAATGGCATAGAACACACTTCTCTTATAACAATTCATATAACAACCTGCTGGCACCCTGGTGCCTGTACCTGTACCAGGCTGCACATACCTGCTTTTAAAAATGGACGTAAGCTATTTCACTTACGGATCCCTGGATAATGCCCATTACTACCCAAACACATCTGGAAACACATCTGGAACCTATAAGCGAGAGGTCAATTCGGACCACTTTTGGATGAATACCAATAAAGCAAACTGTGTCCTCTGAGTGAACCTTTAGAAAGAATACCTACTTATAATTAGGCATGTATATAATTAAAGCCAGATGCATTATTGCTAGCTAATGAGAGAGGTAGAGATAGTTCTCTCTAAGGATGTAGCCCCTAGTAAGATGACCACTCTCTAGCTGAAAGCCACACATCTAAGAATATTTCAGCAGCATCGATTGGTCTTGAAGGCTTAAAAATATTTGACACCAGTTTGGGTGAGTAAGGAAGAAGGGAACCATCTGGAAAGAGTTTGGAGAGAGGGGTGACTATGAGCTAAACACATTCCATGAGACTCTCAAAGAGGAAAAAAAAAGAACTGTTCCCAAAGTTTATGTGTGTTGGGGGTGGGTGGGTGGAGAACAAACAGATGCATTGTGGGTAGGCCCATACATAGTAGCCAAAGCTTAAATAACCCAAACATGTCAACTGAAACAGAGAACCATTTATGCTAGTATGATATCCCTTAAAAAAACAAACAAACAAAAAAACAAAACAAAAAACAATCTCTCAGACCCTGTGGTGGTTTGAATAAGAATGGCTCTTGTAGACTTATACATTTGTGAATACTTGGTCCCCAAATAGGTGTATCTGTTTGGAAAGAATTAGGACCTGTGATTTTGTTGGACAAGGTGTGCCATTGGGAGCCGCTTTGATGTCAAAGCCCATGTGCCCTGCCCATTGCACTCTCTGCCTCCTATTTGTAGTTTGAGATGTAAACTCTCAGATGCTGCTTCAGCGGCTTGCTGACGGCTGCCTGGACTCCACTATCCTGCATGGACTATTTATCCTGTGGAATTGAAGGTTCAGAATGAATCTTTCATTTTATAATTTGCTGTGGTCCTGATTTGAGTAGTTTCCTTGGTACTTTGCAATCTTTAGGAGTCTTTAAGTCAACTTTTTAGATATAAACTCAGGAATACTCAACTCAGACTCTGACCAAGGGTAATACCTTGAGATGAGATTATCCTCAATTGACCAGAGGTCCCTAAATCCAATGACAAAGTTACTTGTAAGGCTAGAAGAGATATAAAAGATGCAAAGATTAGTATCATACAACCACTAGCCAAGAAACCTCTGGAGTCATCAGAAGCTGAAAGACACAAAGAAGGATTCTCCCATAGAGCGGTCAGCAGGAGAATAGCCCCGTCGAAACCCTGATTTTGAACTTCAGATCTCCATAACGGTTCTGAAATTCACTTCAGTTTTTATACTTTGTTATACCAGCTATAGAAAACTAATATAGACACCAAAGTATCCCTTGAAATAAGGTCTAGAATATATATCTGCCCCAGAAATACTGGTAGAGCTGCCAGGCAAAAGCAGGTCACTGTAACCCAGTAGACTTAGCATTGTGAGTGTCGCTGTGCTGTTGAATGTGCCCAGAGAAACACTTGACCAATCACTACTGGATCAGAAAGGAAGACACTCAGAGAAAGAAAATCGAAGAATAAAATGAAGGAAGGCTGTTGGAAGATGACTCAGAAAGATTCTTGAAGAATGAGGAGTCATTTGGGTGAGAAAGAGGGAGGTGATATCTGACTAGCCCAACAGTTCACTGTTAGCAGTAACCGAATGGGAGTTATCGGTGTACAGGGTTGGATGTCCTGGCAGCGGTCCGGTGTGAAAGTTGTTGGAGTCTAATAGAAGGACTGATTTCTCTCTTAGAGCAAACTATTAAATGGTAGTGATAGAGGTAAGACCTTTTAAATAAGACAGGTGGAAAGGGCCCCTGGGTAGTCCTGGTAACTTGTCTTCTCTGATCAGAATCCCAATGTGTTAGGCAGAACCATGCCATTTTATAGACCTCCATTTTGGCTGAAATGTGACAGTTTCTAGATTCTTACTCTCCCTGCCCTCATAGCTCACCCTACTATGAGCATGTACTAAGAACTGCTTATCAACTGTCTTCCATAGAATGCCCCTTCTACTGCTACCTGTATCAGGAAGGACCCCCACACTGTCCACAGAGCCCTCACAATGTTACTGTCAGCCTGTCTGTCTATGGCACTGACAACTCTTCTAATAAATCCCCAATCTAAATGGACAGTCTACCTCAGTATCTCCTTTGAGCCCCTCAGGCAAAACTTTTTCATGGCATTTCCATTTCTTCTGTTAGGATCATGAGATATTTCTATCAGTTTTTGTTTGGCCAGAGACATCCCATCACCGTTACACTTCAATTTGGAAGGGGGAGGGGAAATCCCCTGTTCTCTTTTTATTTTTTAAGAGGTACTAGCAGCTCACGAGAGGCCCCCATAAATTTGAAGAACTCATGCTCAATTTTCAGTTACATAGCTTTATATAGGATTCATGAAGACAGAGAACAAATTGCTTGGGTGACCACTGAATCATTAGCAGTCAGCACACTACCATACTACGTTCAGTCGGCACTCGGGAAACATTTGATCTTTAAACAGTAGCAGCTTTCACTCCAGTGAAGGAGGGAGATGGGCGTTAGATACCTCACTGCAGCAGGTACTCCCCGGTGCTCTTTGGAGAAGTCTGCCAATGAGGAGAGCAGGTAGCCTGAGAGGCTAGCTGGCGAGATTAGTCTGTTCTGGGGAGCAAAAGAAAAGTTGAAAGATCCTTTTGATCTGAGAGCGGAACACCAAGTAGCTTTTAGAGCAGGGAGCAGGAAAAACAGAGGCAATGATGATTATGTGTCATGATATGACGTAAGAAGAATGACGTAAGTAGGTGCTTGGAAAAGAAGCATTAGATGTTTGGCTCAGCCAACATCAATTTCCAGGACAGGAGGGTTTGCACTCTGAGGTCTGAGGTCTTTAGTATTACTCAACATTGCCTTCCTAGTCTGCGGTAGAAATACTGTGACTGAAATTAAAAGAGCTAAGAAGGAGGATGGTTCTTCTAGATAAAGAGAGAACAGATAACCTGTTTAACAGAGGTTTGCTGCAATAGACTATGGGGATTTTTGAGGTACGGTGCCCATAGAATCGTGTGTTTGAGTGCTTGACCCACAGGAAGCAGCACTATTAGGAGGCAGACCCTTGTTGGAGGAAGTGTGTCACTGTGGAGGTGGGCTTTGAGGTCTCTTATGTTCAAGCCACACCCAGTGTGTCACCTAATCCCCTTCTGTTGTTTTCAGACCAAGTTGTAGATTTCTCAGCTCCTTCTCTAGCACCATGTCTGCCTGGATGCTACCAGGCTTCCCACCATGATGGTAATGGACTAAACCTCTGAAATTTTAAGACAGCCCCAATGAAATGTTTTTGTTCTGGTTTTTTTTTTTTTATAAGAGTTGCGGTGGTCATGGTGTCTCTTCACAGCAATAAAATCCTAACTAAGACACTTAGAAATTCAGGAACAAAGGAGGCAGACAGTTTGTGGTAGAAAACATTAAGTCAAATTTCTTACTGAGTCAGGAATAGATGATCTCCCATTTTATCTTACAAAACTCTGTGACACTGGAACTTCATAACTATTGTACCAATTTTACAAATGAAAAGGTTGAGGCTCCAAGAGATGAAGAAGCATGCCTAAGACGTGTAGCAGGTGATAGACCAGGAGACAATTTGTTCAAGGCGACTTCCTATCCTGTACCAGGAGGAGAAGAGCTGGACACGAGAATATTTTCTTCTTTTGAAAGATTGATTTATTTTCTAATTTTTGTCTATGACTCTTGTGCCTAAGTATATGCCATGCATACTATCTTCCTGCTCGATGTCAGAGGTCAGAAAAGGGTGCCAGGTTCCCTGAGACTGGAATTCTGAATAGTTGTGAGCCACCTACTGTGTAAGTACTAGGAATTAAGCCTAATTCTGCCCAAACAGCAAGAAGCACTCACTTCTGAGCCACCTCCTTAGCCCCCTCTATTCTGTTTCTTATTCTTTTTAGGTTTAGAGCCCAGACAGAGGCTCATCTCTATTTTGTTTTATTGAGTACAGTCTATTACACAATTATGCTTGCCCTTCAGAGTCCCCCCCACCCCCATATTCCACGTGTACCTGACAGCCTGGCCATCAGTGGATGGATATGCCGAGGTCAGCCTATGACTTTGAGATTAATTACTGCTCGTATTCATTTAACAAAAAGCAGTCCCTGTTGGATGCTATCTATTTGAGTTTTTCAGACTCTCCCTTGTGTGAGGGCTGAGCATGAATTATTGAGACACACTCACCAGTAAGACAGTGACATTCAGAAATGTAGTAAGGAGACAGCGAGGCAGCAAAGGCCACATTAAAGTCAGCGAGTCACAATGGGTCTTGAAACAAGAAACAGCTGGACTACTGCAGTAAATTCTGGAACAGGAARGATATGACAGGCTTAGTGAGCTCTGGGCTCAAACAAGCCRCAACCTGACTAATTTTTATCTTTGAATTATTGAGAGACTAGATTATTGTTTTGTCYCAGGCTCTCCCGAATCAGAAAGACAAAAGTGAYCACCGTGGCAATGATTATGACTAAAAAAGAGAAATACCAAAACTTGACCCTGGGGGTTTGACAGGTTTTAATATGGCTGACCCTCAGTACTGTAGAATCTCCAGYCACATTGAGCAAAGGATCCTGTTCACGGCAGTCTCTGTGAAAGACAAACCACATTACTTCCATTTAAAACTTCCAGCCATTCTCACTGTCCTTAGGCCAAGGCTCCGTGTGGCCAAGAACCRACCTTTTCAATACATCTCTCCTTGACTCAGCRATGAGCGACAGRTTTACATMAATCCCAGTGAAGAATCTGTCCAGAGCAGTGGTYGCCAACCTTTCTAAGGCCTTTAAGATAGTTCCTCATGTTGTGGTGACCCTCCAACCGTAAAATTATTTTCATGGCTACTTCATAGCTATAATTTTGCTACTGTTATGAATGGCAATATAATAAATAATATGCAGGATATATGATATGTGACCCCCCCCCAAGGGGTCATGACCCACAGACTGAGAACCATTGTTCTAGAAGCACCATCTAAATGTAGTTTGGTGCCAAATGGTTATAGAGAAGCAACTCTTCTCTGAGATCACCACATGCATGTAGAAAGCTTACGGAACTTGGAAGTGGGTGAAAGACCAGCCCCTCCGGGGATGTGATGACAGAAAGTTAGGAATGAGGAAGCCAGTGGGGGAAGGAAGGAAAAGGGAAGCTGACCTCTACCAGAGACCCTTGGCCTTGATGAGTCAACATGACGCTTGAGACCAGAGTTAAAGCAGGGCTGTGGGACACAAGGACAGGCCCTTCCTTCTKCCCTTTTATGTGGTGGATCTCAGACACCCATTTAAACAAATGCTGAATAAATATTTAAAGGATAATATTCTAAAGGTTACTGAACTGTAGGGCTAGGCAGCATTCAAGTCTAGACTTATTTCTGTGTTTTTTTTTTCTCTTTTTTTGAGGTGTTATAACAACAGGCATCTGAAAAGTGATTTCCTCTGCCTAGAATGTATTTTCTTTCCCTCAGTATTTGTGGTGCAGTCAGCTGTAGCCACAATAGGATCAAAGGGACAAGAGAGGATTATAGGAACAGCAGGTACAATGCACGAGAGACTTCTCTAATTCCAAATAAGGAGTTCCTGTGATTTGAGAAAGGACAAGGAAGAGAATGTGAGTTCCTCCCACCTTGTACTCCCATGGAGCAAGCTTCTCCAAGATCAGGAGTGTCTTCACACTCCATTCTCCCTCCGTTCCCACCAACGTGGCCTGACCTCCGTTGCCCAAGCCTGGGGACGCAGCTGTCTGTTGAATTTACCAGTTGACTATGAGTCCTTCCTGTGTGTTGGTTTGTACACACTTTAAGGTTTTTTTTAGGTATATGAGTACACTGTTGCTGTCTTCAGACACACCAGAAGAGGGCATCGGATCCCATTACACCATGTGGTTGCTGGGAATCGAACTCAGTGCTCTTTCGTGCTGAGCCAACTCTCTAGCCCCTTGCACACACTTTAAGATGATTTCTGTGTCTGTTAAAAGTAGTACGGTATCAACTGCAGAGGTGACAGGATCGAGGGAGATGATTTAGTACCCGACACCACACTTGCGTAACACATTTTAATTATTAACATGGTAGATATGTGACACTCGCCATTATTTTGAGC
>BDUI01008254.1:4189-22489 GCA_002335545.1 Apodemus speciosus
ACAGCTCCCACTGCAGCTGACGGGGAACCTGCATAAGGAGCTGCACATCTGCTACATATGTGCAGGAGGCTTAGGTCAAGTCCATCTGTGCTCTTTAATTTTGGTTCAGTCTCTGTAGCTACAAATCATCCAGGTGAGCAGACACCATTGGGTATACTTTGTTTGTGTTCTTGTTTTGTTTGATTGTGGAGTCCTGGTTCTCCCCAGGTCTCTCAATCCTTCCTCCAACTCTTCCCCAAGACTCAGAGATTTCAGTCTARTGCTTGGCTTTGAGTCTCTGCATCTGTTCAGGTTAGCTGCTGTGTGGAGCCTCTCAGAGGATACTTDTGCTAGTCCTCTGTCTGTAATCATAACAGACTATCATTATTAATGTCAGGGGTTGGTCCTTGTTCACGGAATGGACCTCAGTTGAGGACAACCATGGGTTGGTCATTCCCTCAACCTCTACTCCATTTTTTCCTTTGAGTCTGGGCATAAATATTACACACAGAGATTATCTATACACATATAGTGTATGGTAATCTTTGATAAGTCCACATATTTATTCAAATTCCTGCTTTCCATAAGAGATTTGTTTCTGCATGTGTTTATTTCAGTGTTTCTGTATACAGAGATGTATGAATTTCCCCCCCCCTCTATCTATCTATATCTCTATCTCTTGCCCATATGTGTGTTTCTGTCTGTGTGTTTGTGTATGTGTGTGAGAGAGTGTAAGCACATATTGACACAAGATGCCTTCCTTTTTCAGTCAGGATGATATTTTTCAGATATGTTCACTCACTGGGCCTTACCTTATCATATCCATGGAGATCAAAGCTCAGAGGTTGGATCTCAATTAAAGGGATCTGCATATTGAGAACTTTAACCAGACAGGAATCATTTCCACGGTAATAGTATAGATACAAAATTAAAAGTACCTCATTTTTTTAAGGTTTATTTTATTCTCTATGGTCAAACTTCATGAGTTCTTTGTATACATTATATATTAGCCCTCTATTGGATGTAGGATTGCTAAAGATCTTTTCCCAGTTTGTGGTTACCGTTTTGGCATGCTGACTATATCGTTTGCCTTACAGAAGCTTTGTAGTTTTATGAGGTCCCATCTGTTGATTCTTGTTCTCTGAGAGCCATTAGTTTTCTATTAAGGAAATTTCCCCCTGTGCCCATGAGTTCAAGTTTCTTCCCCACTTTCTCCTCTATAAACTTCAATGTGTCTGGTTTTATGTGTTGGTCCTTTATCCACTTGGACTTGAGCTTTGTACACAGAGATAAGAATGGGTCTATTTACATTTTTCTGCATGCTGACATCCAGTTGAACCAGCACCATTTGTTAAAAAGGCTTTCTTTTATGCACTGGATAGTTTTAGCTCCTTTGTCAAAGATCAAGTGACCATAGGTATGTGGGTACATTTCTGGGTCTTCAATTCTATTCCATTGATCTACTTGCTTGTCTCCTTATCAATACCAGACAGTTTTTTTCACTATTGCTCTGTAGTAGAACTTGAGGTCAGGGATGGTGATTCCCCCAGAGTTCTTTTGTTCTCGAAAATAGTTTTTGCTATCCTGGGTTTTTTGTTATTCCAGATGAATTTGAAAATTGCTTTTTCTTAGCTCTATGAAGAATTGATTTGTAATTTTGATGGGGATTGTATTGAATCTGTAGATTGCTTTTGGAAAGATGGCCATTTTTACTATACTAATCCCCCCAATCCATGAGCATGGGAGATCTTTCCATCTTCTGAGATGTTCTTTGATTTCTTTCTTCAGAGGCTTGAAGTTGTTGTCATACAGATCTTTCACTTGCTTGGTTAGAGCCACACCAAGATATTTAATATCATTTGTGACTATGGTGAAGGGTGTGATTTCCCTAATTTCTCTCTCAGCTTGTTTATCCTTTGAGTAGAGGAAGGCTACTGATTTGTTTGAATTAAATGTATATCCAGTCACTTTGTTGAAGTTTTTTTTTATCAGCTTTAGGAGTTCTCTGGTGGAAGTTTTGGGGTCACTTAAGCAAATGATCATATCATCAGCAAATAGTGATATTTTGACTTCTTCCTTTATAATTTGTATAAATTTGTCCTCCTTTTGTTGTCTGAGTGCTCTGGCTAGGAATTCAAGTATTATACTGAATAGATAGGGAGAGAGTGGGTAACTTCGTCTAGTCCCCAATATTAGTGTGATTACTTCAAGTTTGTCTCCATTTAATTTGATGTACAGACCTAAACAGGAAATGCTCAACTGAGGAAATCAATGGCCCTGAAGCACATAAAGAATTCTACAGCATCCATAATTATCAGGGAAATGCAAACCAAAACACTGAGGTTCCACCTCACACCAGTCAGAATGGCTAAGATGAAAAACAGGGGAAAGAAGATGCTGGAGAGGATGTGGGGAAAGAGGAACACTTCTCCATTGTTGGTGGGATTTCAAGCTGGTAAAACCACTCTGGTTATCAGTTTGGTAGTTCCTCAGAAAATTAGACATAGTACTACATGAGGACCCAGCTATTCCACTCCTGGGCACATGTTCCACTATGTTCATAGAGGCCTTATTTATAATAGCCAGAAGCTGGAAAGAACCCAGACGTCCTACAACAGAGGAATAGATACAGAAATTGTAGTATATATACACAATGGAGTACTACTAAAAACAATGAATTCCTGAAATTCATAGACAAATGAATGGAACTAGAAAGTGTCATCCTGAGTGAGGTAACCCAATCACAATAGAACACATATGGTATGCACTCACTGATAAGTTGATGATATCCCAAAATCTCAAAATAAACAAGTAACAATTCACAGACCACAAGAAGCTCAAGAAGGAGGGTCTGAAGTGGGGGTGCTTTGGTTCTCTGAGAAAGGGAACAAAACAAACACAGTAGCAATAATGGAGACAAAGTGTGGTGCAGAGACTGAAGGAAAGGCCATACAGAGATTGCCTTACCTGGGGATTCATCCTATGAACAGTTAGTAAACCCTGACACTATTATGAAAGACAAGAAGTACATACCATAAGGAGCCTGTCAGGGTTGCTTCTGGAGAGGCCCTGCTAGAGTCTTACACATACAGAGGCAGATGCTAGCAACCAACCATTAGACTGGGTGTAGGGTCCCCAATGGAGCAGTTGGAGGGCAGACTGGAGGAGCTGAAGGGGTTTCCAACCCCATGGGAAGACCTACGAGTCAGCCAAGCAGATGCCCCAAGACTCCCATGGACTGAACCATCAACCAAGGGGTATACATGGTTCCAGCCAAAATTGTGGCAGAGGAATGTCTTGTCAGGAATCAGTGGGAGGAGCAGTCCTTAGTCCTGTGAAGGCCCAAAGGATGCCCCAAAAAAGGGATATCAAGGGGGTGTGTGAATGGGTCGGGTAGAGGGGCATATATTTGGAAGCAGGGGGTGGGAGGAGGGATTGAGGGTTTTCAGGAGGGGGAAAACCTAGAAAGGTTTTAGCATTTGAAATGTAAATGAAGATTATATTCAATAAAAAATATACTAACATAAAAAAGAAGAAAAAACTTAAAAGTAGCATGTACACAGAAATTAACAAAGCAAAGAGCTTGGGAAATCTGATTCAGTTAGGGAAGAGTATCAGATCCAGAAGCAAAGGACCCTGAAGATTTGGGAATTCTGAACTCAGGGAAGAAATTCAGGTAGGTACCCTAATTAGGTCATTTTGTGGGAACCTCACACATCAGATCTAGCATGTATCCCAATATGGTGACAGGTTACCATGGTGTTCTGTGAGTTATGAAGAAATTGTGCAGAGAGGGTAGGGACTAAAATGTGTGAGTTTGCAGCACCAAGACTATGAGGACAATGGAGCCAGTGACATCCCCTGAGCTTCAGTTAGCTGCATTCAACTCCTCACAAACTCATTGGAGAACATCTCTTTCCTTGATGTCTATTTATTTCTGTGTTTTTTGTTCATGTATTTCCTCTGATGAAAGGGATATAAAGAATTTATATTATTTCAACTAAATTATTTCAATAAATATAATTTCAATAAATTATTTTATATTCAACTCTATAATCTTTTTCTTTTCTCCAGGATCTTTTATCCAGAGACCTATGCCTCTTATGCACACAGTTCCTCAAGGAATTGTAATGTGTAATTCCTGTGACAAAATCTATACAATTCTTTATTTGAAGCTCAGATGTACTCAGATTATATATTGGGATTTTTCAGGACTCAAGAATAATCTGTTAGTCCTTCTCAGTATCAGTTTGGGATTGTTTACATAGAGTATATTAAAGGAGTATATGGGACTCTCTAGATTATTTGTGTTCAAGTGAATCATGATGATATCTGGAATCTAATTGATATGTGTCTGCTAAGATTGCCTTCAAATTGTATCACCTATAATGTTGGAATAGCAGTTTCTGGGACATTCTGGGATCCTGGGAGCTCTGGAGAAATTGTAAAAAATGAACAGAAAACACACTAACTGCATAAAAGGAAGATAAAGTAACTCATATATTAAATAATCCAAATTATAAGTATATAAATATTTATTTTTTCATTACTACTAACATAACTTTGGATACAATTACATATGGCATCTAGTTCTAGATGAAAAGCTGTCTTTGAGTCCATTGCATTTATAGATAAGCTTTATTTTATTGAAATGTTTATAGTTTGGCCATTTCTGGAATAAATTCCTTTTTCCTTCTGTGAAAAAATATTCTCTAGCTCCTTCTAAAATGTATAAAGTCAATTATGTCATTCCACTGTAGCTATTCTGTCTTAATCTATCATGTATCCCCTGAGGGACACATGGTGTGAAGTTTTTAAAATCATAGTGTTTGCACTGCTCTGATATGCAGGTTTCATGTTAACTGGATAAACACTCTCAAATAGAAGATAACTATAAACAATATATGTCTTCAACATGAACTCCCTTCCATTGTAAAAAGGAAGTCTCTTGGTGTCTTCATTGTACTGAGTTTCATGAGAAAGAGAAAATCAAACAGCATAAGATTACAATATACTACACAATCTTAAATTATGCAGATGAAAAATTGCTTGAGTAAGGGGTCTCTTATCAAGTTCCCCAAAGCTGTATGAGAAATGAATATTTATTACCTTGATACTCTTCCCTAGGTTTCTAAGGACAATGAAAATATCAGAAAAACACAAATGGTATATGCTGAGCACAATGCCTGAAAAATATTCTTCTAAACCTAACAGTMTTGAGTAACCATAGAGGGTTGTACCCATCACAAGTTGCACAGGATGGATGGCTAATCAGTGTCAAAATTTGTCTCCACCACTGTCATTCACAGTAGAAAGATTATACATAATGAAATTAGTGACACAAAACCTAAGGTCTCCAAAGCCAGAAACATAGACAGACACTTTCTTTTTTGCTGAATGAACAGATTGTTTCCAGCTCTCATGTCTTTCTCTGGTGGTGTTATTACCAACGGAGAAAAGCACTATGAACTCTTGTCGTCTATGTTGATCAACAACTCAAGGGACAGGGTCCCCATGTTATTTCCTGCCCTCTGACCCACTTCCTCATCACTTAACAGTCTCTGATTTATTTATTAATACAGAAACAAAAGCCTAAAGCTTCGTTTCAAGCTAACATTATGACCTGTTATAAATACCAGGCCATTCATTCTACAACAATACAGACATATATTTTGGAACCTGAATTTTCATGTGCTACAAGCTGAGGACAGAGACAATAATATAAATATAAAAGTACATGCAGATAATTGCATTGAATCACAAATATTAAATATTTTTAAAAATGTTAGTGACTTGAAAATGTTTAACATTTCTGTGTTTCCTCTCATAAGCAATTTTTCTTTTTTTAAGTCCATAGATGGCAATTTTATTAGAAGCATTACATTCAGGAAAGCCAACTCCATGAACGAAATAAATATTTCCTCCAGGAAGAACAAAGCATTCTCCTTTGACAGTGAAAGTATTTCAATATAGTCAACCTGCCACCAGACCCTTCCTCCTGCTCCCTTTTTTTAATTGGGGTTTGTACATACCTATTTTTAAAATTGGATATTTTCTTTTTTTATATTTTAAATGTTATTATCTTTCCTGGTTTCCCCTCTGGAAACCCCCTATCCCATCCCCTCTCCCCCAGCTATTATGAGGGTGATACCCTACCCACCCACCTCTCCTGAGTCTCTGCCCTGGCATTCCCCTATACTGGGGCATCGAGCCTTCCTCGCCAGCACCTCTGGGAAAACCAGTGACACCGAGTTCAACCCAGTCTCTTCTTCACTTAATTTGCTGGGCTACAGCCACACCTGTATTCTCAGAGGCCTGCTCTTTCCCAGGAACATCAGGTGAGATACATAAGCAACAAGTCACTGTCAACTGTATCTCCAGGCAATCTCAGCAGCCATTAGGTCTGCTCTGTCACCTCTGTGTTCCTTCAGAGTTGTGTGTCACCACTCTGCCTGCCCAGATGCCTGCAAACATCAGGGACCAACAGCTATGCCTGCATCCCTGGAAGCATGATGCCACCCAAGAAAACAGCTTCTACCTGCAATCCTAGAGTCCTGCTGATAGCAGGGACTTTGATGTCTACCTGAAGCTCCAGAGGTATGCTCCCATCAGGACTACCAAGCCTTTCAACACTATGGACATGCAGATTCCTTAAAGTCAACACAGTCAACAGGCTCAGATCTGCAAGAACATCTTGGCATCAGCAACAGTGCCAGAATTTCAGGTCTGAGGATGGGATTGATGCCAAGGTGGGGCAGTTCCTGGATGGACTTTTCATCAGTCTCTGCTCCATTTGTTGTCCCTTTGTTTCCTTTAGACAGGAACAATTCTGGGTTATAAATTTTGAGATCGGTGGGTGGTCCCATCCCTCAACTGGGGTCCATGTCTATCTACTAGGGGTAACCTCTACAGGTTTTATCTCCCAGATTTTAAGCATTTTGGCTAAAATCATCCACATTAGGTGCTGGAAGGCTCTCCCATTCCTCGGTTCTGGACATTCTAGAGGTACCTCCTGTTCCCTACACCATGCTGCTATATATTTCTATTTATCTTCCTGGCCAACTGGTCTTCTCTCCTGTCTCCCCTCATAAGTAATTCTGTCCCCCAATATTTCCTTCCCTTCCTCTCTTGAACCCAGGTTCCTTTCTTGCTCTGCCTCTTGCTCTTCTTTTGTTCCCCATTTTTAGTGAGTTTGAAGCAACAACAGTTGGGCCTTCCTTCTTGTTAAGCTTCCTGGCATGGCTGTCCTCAGAGAAGCTCTCCTAGAACATGAGTAATTCTGACATAGATATTTATAGGCAACCATTAGACTGAGACCAGTGACCCCAACAGAATAGTTTTGAGAGGACTGAAGGAGCTAATGGGGATTGTAACCCCATAGAAAGAACAACAGTATCAACTATCCAAACCCCTCAGAGTTCCCTGGGACTAAGACATCAAAGATTATACATGACCTGATTCATAGACCCTGTTCTATATATAGCAGAAGATTGGTTGTCTGGCCTCAGTAAGTAGGGATGGGTTAGGTCCTGTGGCGGTTTGATGCCCCAGGGAAGTGGGGTGATAGAGAGCTGATATTGGAATAGGTAAAGAGGCAAAGCAAAAGGGGGTTGGTTAGGGGTCTTGTGGAGGGGGAACCAGGAAGGAGAAAAACATTTGAAATGTAGACACTGTAATTAATAAAAAAAGGAATAAGAAAAATATTAAATACTGTTGCTATGCAAACACAGTAAAAACTACAATTATGTATTTCCTCTAGTAAGATGAACGTAAGCTATAAATTATCTAACAGAAGCTTTGTATATATTCTAGAACATTAGTAATTTCAGTAGTATATGGTTTCCTTCAATCTCCTTCAATCAAGGACTTGCACTAAATCAAATGTTGTGGCTATAGAAGAAAATACCTCCAACATGTGAAATTAAAATATTATTGCAAAGAAAATCAGTAAGTACATTTCTGTGATTCTGAATGAAATCTCACTTAAAGAGAAATTTACACACAAAAACAGAACACGATCATCAAAAGCCAATCAATATAGAACCTTCAGAGCACAGATACACTGCTACAGTAAGCCCTAAATGTCCTAAGGAAACCAAAGCACAAGAAGATGATCTCAAATCCAATCTTATACAACCGGTAGAGTCCATTAAAAAGGAACTGAATAAATACCTTATAGAAATACAGGAAAATACATTGAAACAGAGGATTTAAAAGAAGAACCAAATAAATATAAATAATTACAGAAAAATAAAATGATACAGGTAAAGAGTATGAATAAATCACGTAAAGACCTTGTAAAATGGAAATAGAAGTGATTAAGAAAACACAAACTGAGGCAATCATGGACAGAAATACTAGGGGAAAAAAAGAGGAAATACAGACATAATCATCACTAACAATAAAAATAATAGCAGAGAGATTCTCAGACATAAAAATTATGATAGAATAAATTGACACACCAGTGAAAGATAATGCAAAATATTAAAATTTCTTAACATAAAATATCCAGAAAATTTGGACACATTAAAAGAACACGCCTAAGAGTAATAGTAATAGAGGAAAAAGAACATTTCTACCTCAAAGTCCATGAAAACATCTTCAAGAACATCAAAGAAGAAAAAATTTCCAAACAGAAAGAAAGAGGTGCTAAGAAATGTATAATATACTTACAGAACATTAAACAGACTGGACCACTAAAGAAAATCTTCTGACCACAAAATAATCAAACCAGTAAATATACAAAAGAGAAATAATACAAAACCTGCAATGGAAAAGGGCCAAGTAACATGTAAAAGGACTCCTATCAGAATTACACCTGACTTCTCAACTGTGACACTAAAAGATAGAATGGCCTGGGCACTAAGATACCACAGATGTCAGACAAGACTACTATACCCAGCAAAAATTTCAATCACCATAGACGAAAAAACAAGATATGCATGTCAAATCCAATTTAAACAATATTTTCTACTGACTCATCTCTACAGAGGATATGAGAAGGAATACTCCAATCAAATAAGGCTAACTAYACTCAAGAAAATGCAATAAAGGAATAGTTTCACACAACTAAAACCAATAGAAGAGAAACATGCAAACACACCTTACAACCAACAACATGAAAATAATAGGTATTAATGATAATTGGTCATTCATAACTTTTAACATAAATGGTCACATTTCACCAATTCAAAAAAGAAAAACAGACTAACAGACTAGATGAGTAAATAGAATTTATCATTCTGCTGTATACAAGATAACATCACAGCAACAGAGAATGATATTACCTCAGAACAAAGAGCTAGATAAAGGTTTTCCAAGCAAATAGACCCAAGAAACAAGACCTATTAAAAGAGTTGTTCAACAAAAAATTATCAAAAGAGATGGAGAAGGGCACTTTATATTCATGAAAGAAAAAATCCACCAAGAGGACATCTCAATTCTGAACATCTGTGACCAAATGCAAGAACAATCACATTTGTAAAAGAAATGTTAATGAAACCACATATCAAATGCCACACATTAATAGTGGAAAACTTCAACAAGGTGCATACATAAAGTATAATAAAAGCAATATAGGGCAAGGCTAACCAACATCAAATTAAATGAAGAGAAACAAAAGGAATTTAACTAAAATCAGGGACAAGACATGGCTGCGCACCTCTCCCTAACTATTCACTATAGTACTTGAAGTTCTAAGTAGAGCAATAAGACAACTAACAGAGATCAAGGGCTTACAAATTAACAAAAAAGAAATCAAAGTAAACCTATTCAAATATGAGATGATAGTACACAGAAGTGACCCCAAATATTATAACATAGGACTTCACTTTTGATCAAGAACAGAAACAACCTGTTACTGAGCTTCAACCATTCTGTACTATGGAATCATGTATACGTCTACACTGACATAAGTAAAATAGTGAACAAATAGAAGAGAAAAGCATGCTCCTCTGAAGTTAAACAGAAGTACTAATATTATGGACATGCCCTTGAAATTTTCTCCTCTTGGACATGCTCTTGGATAATTTTATGAATAATTGAATTATTCCAAAACAGTAATCTCTTCTCAAAATTGATTAATTTTATCACTTATCTGAATTATGAGTCTGTAGGAGTAAACATAAATCAAAGGAAAGATAAAAGAGAGGTAATGTCCCCTTGAAAAGACACATTTCTGCCTTCCATACTATGATTAGGATCCTTCCTTTTGGTCAGTGCATATGGACAGAAAATGTTTCATAAAGCCAACTTCTCCAATCACCAGGGGAATAGAAATCAATGATAAATGATAATAAATGAAAAATTGCTCCAAAACCAATGGAATGAGAGCAATTAATGAAAACAAAAAAAATAAGGAAACTAATGTGCTGTGGTTGGAGAAAAAGGGGTACCAATTCCCAAACAAGATGAGCATGATCCTATATGACATTGTTAGGTAACATACAGGATCCCAGGCAATTCTAAGTAAAGACCACATAACTCAGCAATTTCATGCCTGGGTGTATAAGGATGATAGGGAGCGACATTTTCATTTCAAATAGATTATTCTATTTCTCTGTTCAATTCTTTATCTCACAGTTGCACAGTCTCTTACTGCTGGTTTCTATGTAGGAAGGCCAGAGGTGTGAAATCATATGAGGACACACTCACTTGTGGTGTCTGTAGGTGGCACATTCTCCTCCTATGTGTTATCAACACGGAACTTGTCCTTGAGTAAAAGTAGGGTCAGAAATTACTTCAGTCAAAGTGTTGAAAGTAATGTATTRAAGTACAGTGGGTATTCAAGGATTCAAACTTACTAGCGTGTATTATATTGAGTTTACATTGTGCAAACACAATGAAACCACTATACTTTAAGACAGAAAAATCTTCATTGCCTTCCTGACGTTCCAGTCAACATCCACTCACATGATCATGTGAGTCTCTATATGACATAAGTACTGACAATGTTTATTGTCAGAAATCTTGAGGAGTTCTTCTGACCTTTTCCCATAACGTTGTATGCAGGTTGACTGATTTTATCTACTGGAAGTCACACCTTCTAGTCTCTCTGCTTTCTAAACTGAAGGAGGAGTGTCTTCAGCCTTTTCTTTTAGAGGGCCTGTGACTTCAAGGGTTGGAAATACACTGTATGCAACATCATTATATCCTACTGTCTTCTCATTATGTTAATTGGGAAAATGAAAACTGGCCAAACACAACATAAACACAATCAGAGGAACATAGTGTAAAGATGCAAAAACAAAATGGTAAAGGACTTCAAGGAATAAATGGATACTTTCAGGAAGTAAGTCCCCATATCAAACTGTGAGTAGTAGACAGACAGGGACTTTGAATGTCTCATAAGGGCTGATGAATATGTCATGCTGTCAGGAATAGGTCAACTTCCAGAGATTCCCATGAAAGAATGAGTTCTGCTATTATAACTTTGCAGGTATAGCCCTGTCCAACACTCATATAAAGGAAATGCCTTAAGTAGCCCAGACAGTTGGAAAGACTAAGCTCCTATCTAGAAATAAAATTATGTGGTGTGCTATTTAACTACATATTTATACTATACACATGAGAGGAAACTGAGCATGTTCTACCCACATGTGCTTTGCAAAATTAAATGGAGTGTAGTCAAATTTAAACCAAAATAATATGAATATGAAACTTCCATACATAGTCAAACTCTGTAATATACAGCTATGACTTTGATGTCTTCTACCTGCTATGAGGACTGCCTTCTGCCCAAGTCCAACTCTAGAGCATGCTATAGCAGGAGGACATGCAAATAAGACTTCTCTGAATCCATGAAAACCAGTTCTAACCTGACCCTGTAACTCTGACAGAGGATCCAGCCCTGGATTACCAGGTCCTCACATTCGGTGATCAGCACTGAACACAGATCACTCACTATATACTTGAACCCACATTGGTTTTCCTTGTACTTATTGTAAAAGGTAATTCATAGAGAAGAGATTCCATCTGCTGTGTGCACATGAAAACTAGAAAAGTAGTTTTGTATCTTTTTTTTATTTTATTTTGTTAGTGACAGTTTTCTAGCCAGCATGATCTGTTTGCAGGGGTACAGTTGGAGGTGTAACTGCTGGAGTCTGGGTGGTGCTTAGTGCAGCCTGGAAGGTTCCTGAAACTCTCCTGTGCAGCCTCTGAATTCACTTTGTTTTTTTTATGTTAATCAAAGTGCTCATATTTAATAGGAGTACAATTAATAGTCCTTTAAATGGCAAATTAAGAATACTTTTTAAAAAGCAACAATTTCAGGTAGGCAATTGTGAGGAAGATAACAATCATACAAGCCAGGGCTACATGATTCTTCCACAGTCCCCAAAGTGACATATCAATGCCCTGATTTATGAAGTAGTCATCACCAGTACATATTGTATAGTTGTCAACACAGGCATTGTCATTTTCACTGACTCCTGGACAAAAGGCTTGTCCCAAGAATTCATTATGCTGCAAATCTGTGAAGCCATATCGAGTAATGCTAAAGTATTGAAGCCAGGACAGCCAAGGCCAAAGGTTCTGAGATTCACTAAGAGGCCAGAAAGGAGCATCATAAATACAAAAGAGATTGTCCTGAGAAGTGTTGCTATAGACTCCACACTTTGGCCTGCGGTTATGGCCAGTGCCATGGAGCTGGCTGTGTAAGCCACCATTACAAGGGTAAACATCATGGTGAAAAAGACCCCCACCATCTTCTTCAATCCTAACATGAAGTATAATAAACAAATTAATATAACACTTGGCACGAACCTCATGGGTAGTAAATCAGACACAAGCTTTCCAAAGAAGTAAGAAGACACTCTGTAATATCCACTGATGTACTCATGTATGAAGAGTTTCTTCTCCACTACAAACAACTCCACAGCTGACACACTGGAAAAACACTGGTTGATAGGAAAAACAAAACCACAGCTCTTGTTTGTAATCCAGTGGCATCATTTTTCAGACTGAAATAAATGGCACCAATAATCAGCCCCAACACGACTGTAACAATTAACTGAGCTACAGAAGCTTGAGGATTCCCCAGCAGGTTTTTAAATGAACGTCTGGCAATCCATCTGAGCTGATGACAGAATGAGGTAACATATACTGGCTCTTTGATGGTCAATGTTCCTTTATTTTTCAGAGCTATTGGAAGTTGATCTAATTCAACTTTTGTTTCTCCATAGATGGGAGGGTTGATATAAAACTCAGCTAAGTTTTCTATTACTGGCTTCTCTTTCTTGGAAAGCTCTTCAGTCTTGTTTCCTTCATTGTCTTGTCCCTCTCTATTTAACATCACAGCAGAAGCATCTCTGTTGCTGACATCAAGGAAGAAATCTTCAGGGTTGTTGTAGGTCTGACAGTGGTCATCCGCTGATGAAAAGTACTCCAAGGCTTTCTGTGCTGGCCCATGAAATATGAGTTTCCTGGAAGCGAGCAAGGTGAGGCTGTCAAACAACTTATAGATGGAATACTGAGGCTGATTAATGGAGAAGATGATAGTTTTACCCTGCTTAGATATCCTTTTCAGAAGTAAAAGGACAGCATTGGCCATGTGCGAGTCCAAACCAGTTGTGGGCTCATCCAGGAAGAGGATAGAAGGCTCAGTGTTCAGGTCCATCACTATGCTTGTCCTTTTTCTTTCTCCTCCAGAGATACCATGGGTGAACTGAGTTCCAACCTTGGAATCTGCTACTTTGTCCAGGCATAACTCTTTAATGATCATGTTAATCTATTTGATTTTTTTCATAATTCTTCATAGTCATTGGAAGACAAAGAGCTGCTGAGAACTGTAAGTTTTCTCTTACTGTCAGGTGTACACCACAATGTCATATTGAACCACAAAACCTGAACTTCATTTGAAATTGGCAGGTTGAGGTGCCCYGTTTATCAAAACATCTCCAGATAATCCTTGTGGATCTTTCCTAGCTGCTAAGACATCTAACAACAAAGACTTGCCTCTGCCTGTGGGTCCCAGAATAGCTTTAAGGCCAAGTTTCATGATCCCATTGATATCTGTTAGTATTTTTTCTCAAGTCTTTTCTGGACTTGAAACCCACTCTTCACTTTCACTCAATAGGTGATGTGATGAAAACTCAGCACATCTTCTGTGAGTGTTTTCACTCCTCTGGAGCTCATTCCAGGAAGGCTGTTGTTGTTTCTCTGTGACATCGGTACTAACATGTGGTCATTACTGGAACACATCTTTAGGATCTATACCTTTCATGGAAAGAAAGGCAAACATATCCATGAATGGACAAAGGAAAACACAAACACATGCACGCACGCATGCGTGCACACACACACACACACACACACACACACACACACACATAAACACACACCTGGATTCACTTTCAGTGACTACTGGATGGCCTGTGTAAACCGGGTTCCAAAGAAGAGGCTGGAGATGNTGTAACAATTAACTGAGCTACAGAAGCTTGAGGATTCCCCAGCAGGTTTTTAAATGAACGTCTGGCAATCCATCTGAGCTGATGACAGAATGAGGTAACATATACTGGCTCTTTGATGGTCAATGTTCCTTTATTTTTCAGAGCTATTGGAAGTTGATCTAATTCAACTTTTGTTTCTCCATAGATGGGAGGGTTGATATAAAACTCAGCTAAGTTTTCTATTACTGGCTTCTCTTTCTTGGAAAGCTCTTCAGTCTTGTTTCCTTCATTGTCTTGTCCCTCTCTATTTAACATCACAGCAGAAGCATCTCTGTTGCTGACATCAAGGAAGAAATCTTCAGGGTTGTTGTAGGTCTGACAGTGGTCATCCGCTGATGAAAAGTACTCCAAGGCTTTCTGTGCTGGCCCATGAAATATGAGTTTCCTGGAAGCGAGCAAGGTGAGGCTGTCAAACAACTTATAGATGGAATACTGAGGCTGATTAATGGAGAAGATGATAGTTTTACCCTGCTTAGATATCCTTTTCAGAAGTAAAAGGACAGCATTGGCCATGTGCGAGTCCAAACCAGTTGTGGGCTCATCCAGGAAGAGGATAGAAGGCTCAGTGTTCAGGTCCATCACTATGCTTGTCCTTTTTCTTTCTCCTCCAGAGATACCATGGGTGAACTGAGTTCCAACCTTGGAATCTGCTACTTTGTCCAGGCATAACTCTTTAATGATCATGTTAATCTATTTGATTTTTTTCATAATTCTTCATAGTCATTGGAAGACAAAGAGCTGCTGAGAACTGTAAGTTTTCTCTTACTGTCAGGTGTACACCACAATGTCATATTGAACCACAAAACCTGAACTTCATTTGAAATTGGCAGGTTGAGGTGCCCYGTTTATCAAAACATCTCCAGATAATCCTTGTGGATCTTTCCTAGCTGCTAAGACATCTAACAACAAAGACTTGCCTCTGCCTGTGGGTCCCAGAATAGCTTTAAGGCCAAGTTTCATGATCCCATTGATATCTGTTAGTATTTTTTCTCAAGTCTTTTCTGGACTTGAAACCCACTCTTCACTTTCACTCAATAGGTGATGTGATGAAAACTCAGCACATCTTCTGTGAGTGTTTTCACTCCTCTGGAGCTCATTCCAGGAAGGCTGTTGTTGTTTCTCTGTGACATCGGTACTAACATGTGGTCATTACTGGAACACATCTTTAGGATCTATACCTTTCATGGAAAGAAAGGCAAACATATCCATGAATGGACAAAGGAAAACACAAACACATGCACGCACGCATGCGTGCACACACACACACACACACACACACACACACACACACATAAACACACACCTGGATTCACTTTCAGTGACTACTGGATGGCCTGTGTAAACCGGGTTCCAAAGAAGAGGCTGGAGATGGTGGCATTAATTACAGATGGTGGTGGTAGCACCTACTGTCCAGACTCCATGAAGGGGTGATTAACCATCTCCAGAGACAATGCCAAGACAACCATGTTTCTGCAAATGAGCGGTCTAAGGTCTAAGGACATAGCCATGTATTGCTGTGCAAGAAACACACTGAGCAAATATTACTGAGAACACAAATGAACGTCCTGAGGAGCACACAAGACCAGCAGGGTACTCCAAGAGCACACAAAGCTCTTAGTTACAGAGTGTTATAGGCTATGCAGAAAATCCTGGAGAAAAGTCAGGGCTATAAGGCTCTTTGTTTGGATGCAAACACAAGATCTATCGTTCTGTTATATAAAAAAATACAATCCAGCCATAAAGATACATGTCCCTTCAGAGTAATAGGCTAGAAAACAAGTTTTCTAAGCAAACAGACCCATGAAGAGAGCTGGGAGTAAACATTCTGATATGAAAGGAAATGGACTTTTACCCAAAATTTACCAGAAGACATGGATAAGGACACTTTGTCATCATTAAAGAAACAAAATTCAACAAAGATGACATCTCAATTCTGAACATCTATGGTCCAAACACATTGGTAAAGTAAATAATCCAAAACTTAAATTGTACATCAAACCATACACATTAATACTGTAAGACTTTAACACACCAATCTCACTACCAATGTGTCATCCAGAAAAAAAAAAAAAAAACAGAGGAAAAAAGGAAAGTATCCAAAGTTATAAATCAAATGGTCTTAAAAGATATCTATGAAACATTTCGCACAAACAAAAAATATACCCTCTTCTCAGCACCTTATGGAAACTTCTCTAAAATTAAGCATATACTCAGTCACAAAACAAGCTTCAACAGATACAAGAAAATGAAAATTATGTCTTGTATCTTATCAGACCACCATATATTAAAGTTGGATTTCAACAACCTATACACACACACACACACACACACACATCAACTGAATAACTTTAGAGTCAATGATGTCTGGGTCAGGGAAAGACTAAAGAAAGAAATTACAGAATTTCAAGAAGACAGTGAAAAGGAAGGACAAACATACCCAAACTCATGGGACACAACAAAAGGAATGCTAAGAAGGAAATTCACACACTGAGGGACTCCAGACAAAAGTTAGAAAGTTCTCATACCAGAAATTTAAAAGTCCATCTAAAATCTCTTGACAAAAAGTAGCCAATAGGGCCTGGAGAAATGGCCAGCATTTAAGAGCACCGTTTGCTCGTCTGAAGGTCCTAAGTTCAAATCCCAGCAAGCACATGGTAGCTCACACACATCCATAATAAGATTGGATGCCTTCTTCTGGAGGGTCTGAAGACAGCTACACTGTACTCACATATAATTAATAATAATAATAATAATAATAATAATAATAATAATAATGTAATAAATAATCCCAAGAGGAGTAGACATCTTGAAATAATCACAATCAAGGGTGAAATTAATCACTTTGCAACAAATAAAACACTATAAAGGGGCAATAAATCATTGCAAAAATTGTACATGCCACACATATATAATTAAATATGTATTATTACATTACTAAAGTATTTTCCTCTTCAACTCACCCCATATCTTCACCAAAACAATCTGTCAACTTCATGACATCTTAAAGTAAAGTCAATGCAGACCATATGATTATGTGTGTAGAGTTAAGGACTACAGCATAGAAAACCTGCTAGTGACACCTCCAGTCAAATGGGCACATTCCCTAAAAATAAATGTGCCCAGTCCAGGAACTATCTATATCCAACATCTCCTCACTAACAAGTAAGGACTGGAATTTATCTACAAAATCCATACCAGGTTGTGATTGGCTTGGTCTCAAGTACTGTTCACACAGACACTAGCCATCATGAGTATATGAATGTGAGAGGCATATCAGGGCCACAGGTCATTATTTCACAGTGCTCTTCCTCATGCTTCACCTTTTACATTCTTTCTACCTTCTCTTGCTCCATGTTATCTGAGCTTTGGAGGAATTTAAATGGAACTGGAAAATGTGTCAAATAGTATAACAAAGTCTTGAAAGGACAAATAATAGCTGTTTCTGTCCTATATACAACATTCATGTGTGTCAGGGACCCTGGATTCTATTCTGTAGCTTTTGGAACTAGAACAGTAACCCCAGGCAGAGGACACTTCTAACATGTGGGAAAAGGAGGACCAAGGACAAGGGACTACTGGTGATGTGAAAGCAAAAGTGAGGTGAGCTGACAGGAAAGGGGAAGGGGAGAAAGGAAACAAGAGAACTGGTGAAATAGGAAAAAGTCGTTGTAAAACTTAACTGAAAGTCCTGGTTATACAGATTATATTAATTAGGGAAAATGAAAACTAGCCTGGCACAACATAAACACTGTCACATGTTACCTGGTATAAAGGTGCAAAAGTAAATTGCTGAAGGGTAGAGTTAAAAAGAAGAAAAAGGCCAGGCGGTGGTGGCTCATGCCTTTAATCCCAGCACTTGGGAGGCAGAGGCAGG